>QVOA01013303.1:0-50691 GCA_014825685.1 Pseudomyrmex cubaensis
CTTTTCCCAGATAGTCGAGAATAATATTCTTCGCTGATCATATTTCCCTTTCGGTTGCAAGAATAAAATGTAAGAAAATGTGATAAAGTTATCTGTTTAGCGATATACACTCAAATAATGTAAAATATTTCTGACGAAAAATACAGTATTCTGTATAAATTATACACTACAGTGCGTAAAATTCTAAATTGTTTCTTTAATTTTTTATTGTTTCAGTAGCCAATTTTCCACGAAGACATTTGCAGCACCGGAAGAGCCAACTCGAGCAGTTGAATGCTGATGCGCAGAAGCGCATGTAGTGAGAAGTACATGCACATGGTGGAAAACTCTACTGTGTAGCGCACAGCTGCTTCAGATCGCGTCGATAGTCACGGACGTGTTTTGGGTAGTGCGCGGTTCAAAATTTTGGTTTCTATATTTGCTATTATCGCAAATATCAAAATTTTGTGTGACTCTGAAGTGATTTTCTTTCTTTATCGAGTTTTCAATCAACTGATATAAAATTTCTTTATTACAAATATCGCGATTAAATATTTGGCATATATAAATTATTAATAAGATATGTTTCACAGCCGGAATGCGAAAGCTTCGTATATCGAAACGAGTTAAACACAAGTTCAGTTGTATTACAGGTGAGTAGAGGTGTATATACATTAATAAATTTTAATAGAATATCTCGAAATGAAATTTATAGAAATTTATTGAATAAACAATAAGCGTATAATAAACTTATTAAATTTCATCAAGATAAGAGTATTAATAATAAATTTTGATAAAGTTTCTTTAATTGAAATTGTGATAAAATTATAATGAAAGTGAATTACTTGATATAAATTTCGGTAAGTCTTTTACCAATATTTCAGATAAATTCTTTATAATTTTGGTGAACCCCATTTCTATCAGAGTTATCTGAAATATCTCATTGTATACTGTAAATTGTATTGTATACTGCATATACACATATATACTAAGAATTCAAGATATCGACACAGAGTTGTACGTAGGAAAACATGTACCCAGTAACACGATATACACGAGAAATACACTGAAAAACGCTAACCATCCTACAAGCACAGTAACGTATCTCCACGGCGCTCTTTTGCTATTTGACTGCATGAGATCGGTGTTGTCATCCGCATCGACTTCTATCTTGGCCGTTGCAGCCGGATCTAGGATACTAACTAAAAGTATTTGTCCGGCTCTGCTGCGCAAGATTGACGTTGTAATAGATGAAATCCACATAGGCGGTTCGCTGTCGAGTTCTTGCAGATGTCGTAAGATACTCGTTAAAACGAGAGTAAATGTTGCTATTGCAAAAGAGCTCTCGTAAAAAAGAACTACAAAATATGAACATATATTATATTATGATTTTCTCTGTCTTGTTGCATACTAGAAAATGAACTAAAATCTTTGTTCAAAGCCACATAAAGTGTATCACAATTGAGTTTTTTAAAATGTAAATTAAAAAAATTTATTAAAATTTTTTTTTTATTAAAATTTTCAATTTTAATAAAATTGAATTCGAACATTTTTAGATAATTTGCATTTAGTTCGAATTATTTTTCTCATTAAGAAATTATTTTCCAAGAGACTCTGAAAAAAAGCCTAATAATAAACCTTCGATTTATAATTGATTTACACTTACTTAATTTAGGAGTGTTAAATCCGCTTTTTGGTAGTTCCCAATATATGTCTTTTATACACAATAAATGACAAATAAAGCTGAGATTAACAATAATCATGCGCTCGTAGGATTTCGGTTCTAGCCACAGTACTGTTAGAGTCATCACCATTAACACTGTGAACATGATGTAAGACACAAACTTTCAGAATTAATAAGAATTAGAAAATATATTGGATATATAAGTACGTATCTGTGTGTGTAAAAACATTTGATTAGGTGTTTCAGAAGCATCGAAGGATATTTTATGTAATGACAGATTCTTTGGAACATTCTAAGACGAAAGTTCTAATGCGAAAAAGACGAAACTGTAATATAGATCTTGAATTACGAGCAATTAAAGATCATTAGTTGTACATCATCGACGTTATCTCTATGTTCCTATATTAGACATTTCATCTCGAAATGTTCCAAAAAATCTACACGGAAAATATTCGCAGTTGTAAAATATTCTCTGTATAATCTTGAATATCAGAATAACTTGAATGTAAAGACATAAAATACACATATATGTAAAATTTTAGCATTCAATACGTACCTATAACAGGTAACATATACGTGACGCGTATTACACCCGCGTGCCTTCTTACAATAAAGTGATAAGAGATCATTTTTGCGGTAGAACCCGAATTATATTTGTATTTGTCCTCCCATGTTGATACATAAACTTCCAGTAAATTCCATTCGGGGTGTTTTGGTTTTTCTATATTTATATCTGAAGACTGTGAATAATGATTTCTGTATTTACTAATATACGATTACAAAAGCGGCAGATAAAGACACAAGTTGTAAAAACATTTAATGATAATAATAGTTATTTCATTTTAAGTAAACGTATTTATAGAGTGAAAACCGGCCAACCCGTACTTTATTCTCATAAGGAATGAGTTCAATCTCGTCACTAGAATGTGACCACGAGCCCAATTGTATGGTGCAGTTCATGAGGCTGTACGGATACCATGTATTATCTGGGACGCAAAATGTAGAAAATTTTACTGGATTTACCCAGTGAATCATTCCGTCATTCCAGACCCAGACATTTGCTTGACTGTTTTCCGATTCTTTTTTGCTCCATCTAAATATTATTAAAAATGACGTGAATATTTCCGATGCTTTACAAACAGATAAATGTAGAAAGTTTTCTGATCTAGAATTTGAGTTAAAATGTAATTTTTATTGCTCACTCATTATGCAGCATAACATCCGGCACCCAAATTTCGTACCATTCTAAGGGTATCCATTTGATATTATCGTATTGCTCTGTATTCCATGTTAAATGCGAATCATACCACGACTATTTCAGTATAGTGATAATATTATCAATGTAAACATTAAAAAAATTAGTTAAGTTTTATGTGGAACTTTATAAAGTACAAATAAATAGAACCGAGATTAGATTTCTTATTTGTTTAAATTTAAACGAGTATATTATTTGCATATTAATTAAAATATAAATTTACCATATCTATCCACGCGTGTAATTCAAAGATCTCGTCCTCATTACTCTAGACAAAATGCAATTGAAATTAATTAATTTAAGAAGATTTTGTTCATTTACTAACAATAATAGTCTCTCTTTTTTAATTGAACTAACAGAGAAAAAAACCAATTTCATCTATAGTTCATTGATAATAAAATATTAATATACACAGACGTGACAACATGATAATTTTACGAAAATTTTACTTACGTATTCGATGAAATGCGGCATTAATCGAAAAGTTACACGTGTCACATTATTATTGCTCTTGACAGATCTTACATCAGGATCGTATTCGCAAAGAAGGTGTCTCTTCAGTTGCAGTATAGTTGATTTCCTTTCGACATTGTTACAATTAGTTGTCGCATCACCGAATGCAATATCAAAAATAAATAATAAGACGAGAAAACGCTCGATTTTGCTCATCCTGAATGTATACGAAGAGTCGAACGATTCTCAAATGACTAAATCGCTTAGAGATGAATTCTTCTGTGCAATTGTTACACGCAGATCAGACGATAATCACATATACGCCCATTGAAATTTAAAACTGCAGACTTTAAAGACCGCCCCCTTTTCAGTTTCTGTCATGCTCGGTATTTTTAATACTTTTATTTATTTGTTCGGGCTATGAGGAACAAAATGTGTTATTGATGAAACTTCAAAATTAAATTTTTAATTAATATTTGTTTTTTTTAATCACTTTTAATTTATTTTAATTTTTTGCCATTTATAGAAATATCTTTAAGTGATAATATTTATTAAAAACCAATTCTTACGTCAATTTTATTGTGGAAAACTTTATATTTTTTTATTTTAATGAATTAAAAGAGAGACCACAATATATTGGTGAAATAGTTTTGAAAATAATATACATTGACGTTTTTATGAACATACATATACTCTAAGATTTTCTAACCCGTAGGTACAAGAATAATCAAGATGATGACGTAAGTGAAGATCACGCAGAAGAACGATGTCCATTCAATAATAACAGCAAAATGTCTCCAAGAAGCTGATTCTTTTAGTTTTTCTGCGGATTTTGAATTATCCGAAGTTTCTTCAGTCGCTAAATCTCCGTCCGGTATCTTGGATTCCTCATTGTTCAGAATTAGAAAACGACCTGCCTTATTGTTCAAGACAAACATTGTCACATACGAGATCCAACTTGGTACTTTTGTGCTTATGTTTTGTAGTTTTCGTAATAAGACCGTCAGAATTAAAGCAAAGGTAGCCAATGCCAAAGATTCGCGATAGAACAACACTGCGGGATAAACATAAGAAACGTAATTTAACAATTACTGATAATTATTGCAATTAGAAAAAATAAAAACTGCTCTTTTTTAATAAAATGTCTTATATAATATATTTATAATACATTTATAATACTAATGTGTGATGCTTACTTATGTTGGGCGTATTGACGCCATTGTACGGTAACTGCCAATGCAAATTCATAATGGAGAGCATATGGCAAACAAAATTCGAACTCGCAACTGCTATTCGTTCGACCGATCTCGAATCCAGCCAAAGCACAGTTAAAGTTAGCACTACTAAAGCTGAAAAGAAATTTCACTTAAATTAATTCTGAGATCCCGCGTTTGCAAATAACAATTGTGCTCACCGATGGTCGGTGTGATAAGAGTGCTACGTGTTATGCTGTAATGTCGAATTAGCAAGAAGTTGTAATTGACTTGCGGAAAAGTCTCGTTTGGACAGCAATCAAATGTTTTTACACGTCTCAACGCGTTTATAAACTTCAAGTCCCACGCTGTATTATTTTTGTAGCTGTTCATTAAAATCTGTATGTGAGAAGCATCAATATAACAAATTTTCTTTTCTAAAGTAACGTTGCGTACATATTATACAATTTTAATTTTATATCTAGAGATAGTATATTAATTAAAAAAGACATATTTGAAAAGAACAGAAAAAGAGAAAGAGAGAGAGAGAGAGAGAGAGAGAGTAAGAAAAAGAAAGAAAGATCAAAGATGCACTTTTTTTTCGAGTAATTCACGTACTCCATCTCCATCTAAATAGAAATCGACTTCCTCTCCTGCATGCGACCACGAGCCGAGTACAATACGACACTTCTGTTGATCGTAAGGCCAATAAGTGTAATCGACGTCGCATTTAGATACAAATTTTATAGCTGGCACGCAATTAACAACGCCCGTATTGAAAAGCAAACAATCTGTCTCGGGTAGTTCAAATAGATCGTTCGACATATCACCGCTAAAAAAATCGGAAAAGTAAATAATTATTACTTAACGTAATAAATTTAACTCTACGTAGTCGAGATAAAAATTAAAAGAAAACTTTACAAGAGACGCGCGATACTAGAGAGATTATTTATTATATTATATAATAAAGAAAATTAAAAGAAAGATTTTTCATTTGTTATGTGTGTTAAGTTATTGTAAAATGGAGTAAATAATTTTTATGTGCGTATGACGCAACATTAATGATAAATTATATAACTTACGAGTTGTAAACATTCAAATCGGGCATCCAGATATGATAATTTTTCACATGAATGTACGTAACTCCACCATAATCGCTCGGTGTCCATGTAAGGTGCGCGTCAGTCCACGACTTGTAATCAAGTGTCACATTAAAAAACCAAAAATAAAAATATACATTGAAATTAGAATAAAAATTAAAATAAGTAAAATATTTTAGACTTACTAATGACATCCAGGTATGGAGCGTTATTATACCTCTCTCGTCCTGTGCGAACAGACAAGGCAATGAATTTTACTCGCGTTTTTGCGCCGTATATATTTTATTTATATTTATGAAACAATATAAGTAAAATATGCGTAAAACTATCACTAGATACTTTCTCTATTACATACAGGCAAGTGGTCAAAATATGGCAAGGATTGTAAAATAGAATTCGTATCTTTGATCACTGCTTGATTTTATCGCTACAATTACATTCATTAGAAGCATTTGTTTTGTTTTTTTTTCGTGATCATATAATCGCGTACTTTTGAAACGATGTGCAACTATAAAATTTCATTTAAATTGAAGCGCAGAATTTTTCACAAATACTTACAAATTCCATTATTTTTGGTATCAGTTTCAAAGTGACGTTGGTGACCGTGTTGTAATGATTCGGTCGGACGGCGGTATCGTAATCGCAAAAAAGATATTTTCCAAGACGCAAAATCGGAGTTGTATTTTCCAAAGGTTTGCATCCTCTCAGTACGGTATCCTGCGTAGGATTTCCCCAATTTTCCCAATTTTCCATTGGGAGCGGAAAAATCATAGAAAAAACAGCTGAAACAAAACTATTTGTTGACGAATGATGTATGTTAACTTGAAAGTAATATATCACATCCGATTGATCTCTTTTATCACATAACTTTAATGCATAATGTGTAATTTACACTGTGATTGATCTTTTAATAAGAACGTGAGACAGTTTTGTACGCACTGTATTGATTCTGCCAAAGAATAATAAAAACACCGAACACCTGTAGTATTCTCATCTTCGAATTGATACGAGTCCACGGCTCAGACTCAACTAATTCTCTCTATCACGTTAGCAAAACCACTTATCATTCTCGTGAAATTCGACACCAATCATACAGTGGACACGCCCCCAAAAGATATCCCTTTCCATTTAAAAACCTTACGATAATGTAAGACAAGTATTGAGAGATCTCCGTTGCAAAAGACTCACATTTCTTTGTAAAATGTTAAGTGACTGTTCTTTTTGTAATTAATATGAAATGTTTTTTGATTTTGAGAATTTTTGCCATAAAATTCTTGCAAAAATATTATCAATATAGCTCAAAAAGTGCTATTGACAACTTTATATACTCTAATATAAATAAGTTGTTGTATAATAAAACTAGCTTTATAACTTCGGAAAAAATTAACTTTATAACTTCAAAAAGTACGGATAATTTTTATTGTTATATGTTTTAATATTTATATATTTGTAAAACGTTTATATTTCTATATAGTCCTAATATTTAAACAAAAAGACATAAGTTTTTTATGTATTTTTCTTTATATTTTATATAAAATCTATTAAAATATACAACTTTTTACATAAAGTTATAAGAAAATGTGATTTTCGCACAGTCAGTAGGGATATTTCCTTCAGGGATGTCGCAATACTGAAATAGTTTTACAATGTTTTAAGTAATATCTTGTGCTGTGCTTTGCTATAAATTAAATCGTACAGGCGTGAAAATGATTAAAATGATAATGTAAACAAACACTACACAGAAGAGAGACAGCCAGCTGACAATAGAGGCGAAATGTCTCCAGGACAATTCTTTTATTTTCATTTCTTTGGGTTTTGGAAGTTCCGAGATCTCTTCATTCATTGCATCTTCATCTGTCATTTCGAAGTCTTTGTCATTTAAGATCAGAAAACGACCAGCTTTGGTGCTCAAGACGAACGACGTCGTGGATAAGATCCAATTCGGCATTTTTGTGTTCATGTCTTGCAATTTGCGTAACAACGCCGTCGAAATTATCGCGTAAGTGGCCAACGCCATAGATTCACCGTAATATAGTACTGCAGAATAAAATAATACAAAATGTAATAATTAATTAATAACGGGATTTAAATCACATTTAAGAATATTGTTATTTAGTGATAATTTTGTTTTTTCCACATTACGCATTCTTTGACGTGTCCTTACTCACTTAAGTTAGGAGGATTGGTGCCGTTGAATGGCAAGTTCCAGAACAAATGAGATATCCAAATTAAATGGCCAATAAAATTCACACTTGCTACCAACATTTGTTCGATCGAGTTTGGCTCTAACCACAGCACTAGTATAGTGAACAACATCAAAACTAAAAACGTCAAAGTAAAAACGTCGTTTAGTTTGTCGCGAACAAATTAAAAAATACGTATTACGTATGGACGTGTGTATTCACCAATCGTCGGTATAACGTGAGATATGTGGTTTATGTCGTAATGCCGTGTTAAAAGAAAACTGTAATTGATTGTAGGATAAGATTGGTTCGGACAACATTTGAGTTCTTTAACCTGCTTCGCTGAGTGTAAAAACTTAAAGTCCCATTTTGTATCACTGTTAAAGTCGGCCATGTCAATCTGTAAACAACAAAATTTCCATTTCAGATCAATCATATAACATATTCATTTCTATCAAGCAAGGAACTCCAAAGAAGAATTACATTAATTTTACAATGCAGGTCTTTTTTACAAATATCGGAAATAATTTTTGTTAAAAACGCCAATAATTGTGGTTTTATATAACACGTTTTTTATATAACACGTTTTTATATAATATATGAATATATACATGTATTTTTTATGATAATTTCGCGCGCGCTCATACACACACAGAGAAAAATAGAGAAAGAGAGAGAGAGAATGAATAACTTTAATATTCGGACACCTCACAAGTTTTGGCGCGTCACATTATAATTTGGCCAAGATAAAAGGAAAAATATCTGTTGTATGTCACGGCAAAACTATCTTGCGACAAAATAAAACTTGTGTGATGTCTGAATATATTAAAAGTTAGTTATTCACTACATACCCAGTCTTTGTTTATTTTAAAATCCACTTCTTCTGCTTTGTGTCTCCAGAAACCAAACGTAATATTACATTGGTGTATATCATATGGCCAGTAAGTGTTATCGGCATCACATACAGATGTAACTTTTGTGGCCGTCACACAAGCAACGGTGCCTTTACTGTACAGCAAGCATTCTGGCAACTGTAGACGACAGTCGTAATTCGACATGTCGCCACTAAAATCAAAACAATATTAATGTTAACTGTTTGATAAAGTAAAAATATAGACACACAAGAACACTTTCTGAAGGAACTTATTTCTGTGGTCGAGAACATTAGATTAAAAATGCAAAAACAAGTAGATTTTTTTATCTGTCATTGTAAAATATTCCTTATACTTACGAATTGAAGACACACAGATTGGGTGTCCAGATCTCCCAGCTTTTTACATTAATTTCTGTGATGCCCTCATGTTCACTCGGTATCCAAGTAAGACTTGGATCTGTCCAAGCCTGTTAATTAAATATTTGATAACGTAAAGAACTAAATGTAATAAGGAAGAAAGAAATCGCGCACTTACGATTGATATCCAGCTGTGTAATGATAGTTTACCAACGTCTCTAGTCTAGAAAGAAGAGTATTAAATTTTCTTTTAGATTCTTTTATAAAACACATTTATTGTACTTTTTTAAATAAGTTATTTCTTTAATTTTTACAGTGAACTTACAAATTCTATCAGCTTCGGTATTAATTTCATACTGATGAGGAAGATACCCGGTTTAGGATGAATCGGACGTATGGTGTTATCGTAATCACAAAAAATTTGTTTTCTAAGACGATATACGGACGACGAACTCTCCACATTTTTGCATGCTCTTGTTGCAACATCTGAATATGGATTTTGAATAATTGAAACACCTAGAAAGACATTTTAAGAAGAAAGTTACCATTTTTATTCACAATTTTTTATCTCACGTAGTGCAAAATGACTTTCCTCTCTCTCTCTCTCTTTGCAATATTACTTAAATTTAAATCTGAGAGTTTTCTCGATTAAAATAATGGTTTTAAAATGTGTTATATATACATGTATAACAATTAAACTATTCTTTGTCAAATTTCACTTTTATTTTACTTTATTATGCAAATATAATTAACATGACAAGTAAGTAACTGTTTTACATACCAGAATGAACTTGCCAAAGAATAAAAACTCCAAAAACTGATAGTAACCTCATCGTGATCAGTACAAAACATGAGCTCCGATCGAACTAAGTCTCTTCTCTCATTATAGTACCAGAATAATTATCATTCGACTCGCGAAACTCGATACACTATTGATAATATTGTACGCCCCTTAAGCGTCGATACTACTAATTAGATATTTATTGCGTATATACAAAGACATACCATAATAATATAAAGATATATAGGTTTAACATCGTTTTAATATTTCAACAAAACCATAAAAAACTCAGTAGTAAATTTTTATATGATTTACAATGCAATTTACTCGAATTGCATAGGAATCGCTAAAAAATAAAATATTTGAAAGTGCAAGAAGATTTGTTGTGTACATATCTTTAAATAATATGATTATTGATAATTTGAAAGACGAGATAAATATATATGTTAAATGTAAAAAACGTTTATTTTTGTAGTATGTATATATGCGGTAAGTTTACATTAACATATCACAGAAAAATTACATTCAATATAATATGAATATAGTGTACCTAAGCTTTTTGGTTCAAGCATAAGCATCATTGTTGCAAATCTCGAAAGATTCTACTTTTTTGAATAGCATCTTTAATCTAGTGGGACGATAAAATCCAACAGTGTTTAACTAACAATTAATTTCAAATTATTTATACAATTTATTATTTTGTTTTTGTGAAAAGCATAAAAATGTTAAAAGAAGAACGAAGAGCGGTGGTGAGAGAATGCGATGGAATTAAAAAGATTTTACTTAACTATATGTGTGTAGGTATATATGTCAAATGTGATGGACGGAGTATATATTTACATATATAATATAATGTATATTATACACACATTTACAAAACATAGCAGTTATACAGAGTAATTTTATATACATAACTTGATGCAGGGTGCGAATGCAAGTGTGGATGCGGGAATAAGAGTCACAGCTTGACCGCTATTAATACATATAAAACACGTACATAAAAAAAATTTACACAGAACTAACAGAGAAGAGTCGCTAATAGCGACACGAAACAATGGTATAAAAACCTGCGACGCCAGCTTGTAGGGGACACTTGCTAGTTTGTACTTATGGTTTCAAGGTTGTAAGTTTAGCTTTTATTTAAAGAATATGTGTAAAAAACAAGGTGGTACGTCGATATCGACAACTTTCCTCTACGATTATAAAGAATTTTGTTCGAAATTACATAATTTATATAAAAATATCAGAAATATATAATAATAATACTAAGAAATATATAATAATAGTACTAAGAGAGCGAAATATATATATATATATATATATGTATGTGTATGTATAGATTTTATTACTAAGATCTATTTTCTTAATGTGCTGTATCTGTATTTATTCAAAATATATTTATTGCCTCTTTCTCTCATTTCCATTCGTACATACGCACACGCACACACAGACACGCAACATGTTCTACATATGTATTGCACCGATTGCACGATCTGTGTAATAGTTTCACAGATTTACTCTGTTATCAATATATTCGTCGTCGTCGTCTGCAAATTTAATGCCGTCCTCGTTTTCGTGAAGCAAATTGTAGAAGGACTCGTGCGATTCCGCATTCATGTCGCTCTCGACACCGTAATCCGGACTCTGTATCTCCTTTTGCAGATTGATATTCAGAGTGTCCGTTGCCAGTCTTCGAGACGTCATCGACGAACTCAGCCGCGGTCCCGAGAGTTCGATCATCGGAATGTTGGTGCAGTCCGACAATTTCGTAGTCTCACGAGACGGCGTAAATTGATTGAAGTCTCGAGACTTGCACTGGCCGCTCGTCGTGTTAAGATTTGTCAGAACGACGGCCGACTTGGAGTCGTCTTTTGCATTTTGAGAATCCTTATCTTTGCCACCCATGTATCCACCCTTCGTCGATTTGCCGGAGGACTGATGATGATGTTTCTTGTCCTCGTGAGGGTCGGTTGCTCTTTTATTTACGTGAAAACTCGAAGTAGCGCAATTGCCAACATCCTCGAGATGTCTCTTCGAGGTTTGTCTCGATTTCTCCGCTGTGAACTCCGATTTCGGTTCGGGCTTGTTGATATTTACGTCGTTGTTCTGCTGACTGCTCTTCGAAGTATCCTGAGAAAGATCGGATTTAGTGCCGTGAATTTGTACAGTTCTGTCGGCCGTGAGCTGACTACACAGAGATTCCTCGCTTACGCGGATCCTAGAGTCTTCTAGAATTCGGTGAATCGGCAACAGACGTTCGTTCAGCCTGGCAGTTCTGCTCTCGCTGCCGAGGCTATCCTCGGAGAGAACGCTACCGCCCGACGACGAGTCGTTCTTCGACGACGACGAGGACGTCGAGTCCTGGCGTTTCTGTTCGAAGCTCAGTCTGCAGGCTTCCTTGACACTGGTCGCGACTTGGTGTCGCATTCGGCGATATTCGGCCGGAGTTAGAGTCACGCCCTCGGTACCCTCCGGCAGCCGTGATAACGTCGGACTCGCCGTTGTTGCGCCTTGAAAACAATCCGAGTACACCGTGCGAGCCGCAGACGGATCTTCAGAATCCTCGGACATCGACAAGGGCGGAATCCATAAGAGAAAAGTTGGATCCATACCTAAATACGAGCCTGGCGCGGCTCCGGCGTTCACGACGTTGTAATCGTAATAATCCAGTTCCATATCCGTCTCCGGATTTGTCAAACTGAATTCCGAGCCCGGACCCTGCAGCAGTCGTTCGCGATTTCGACGTTCTTTCGTCTCCTTGCCTCTGCTCAGCGTCGAAGTACCCGACAGTGGACTGTTCGCCGACGAATCCTTTCAACAAAGTGTTTTTTGTCATTTTAATTTATTTTAAAACGCTCTTTTAACGCACTAGATTATGAACATTGTTATGTTTTATCGTTGAAAATGTTTTTAGGACGTAAGTTAAACGAGAAATATTCAGATTAAATCTCTTCTCTACCTTAGTTCGCGAGAGATTGGATGTCGGACGATGAAGTCTGGCAATATGCGAGCTGTCGATGCTGCTGCTCGCTGCACATCTCGTATCATTCGATGTCAGTTTGTCCTCCGCGGTGCTATCCGATCCTAAAGTGCGTAATCTACAGCGGAAGGTATATAAAAAAATTACTAAGCGTTACAAGAGCAAATATCAAATTTTAATAAATTAATATTATATTTTTGTTTCTTACAGCTGTGGTTATTGCGTATTATTTACAAAAGTGAATTTTGTTCTTACTTGACCGGTCGGGCGTATTTTACTTCCGGTTGATTATCTGGCATAATAGCCAGTATTGTTTTCGATGTTTCCTCAATGTGCGGTTTGTCCGACGGGGTTGCGCTTTGTTCTAAAGTTTCTTCGTTATCTTTCTGCTTTAACGTGCTTAAACTCAAACTAGTTTCGTCCTCGTATCTATTGCAGATTAAATTCACTCACTTGAAATTATTGATGTAATGCGATAAAATATAACGAATATACATCACAATACATTTTTAATTTATTTATTTTTTTAATATATTGATTGTTTATAAAAATATGAATATTTATATTGACGCAAGTAACTTACTCCGCCAAAGTTTCCGAGCTATCGTAGCCGTCCTCCATCGCGCAGGGTGCTCGCTTGCGTTTTAGCAATCTTGGTGTACACTTTCCCATTAGAGATGCAACTTCCGAAATTAGTGTCGTAGAAGACACAGCTTTCATTCGTTCCATCATATGTTGCGCACCACTGCATTCTAAAAGTAATTTTATAATTAGCAATAATACGTAAGTAATAATGATTTCCTAAGCAGTTACTTTACTTATATGTGTACTATAGATATTCACCGGACGGTTCGGTTAAGCTATCCAAATCTTCCGCGCGATGATATTTCCTGTATCCTAGCGCACATTGCAATATTGCTAGAAAGATAAATATGAACAATACAAGTATCAAAATAGATGCTGTCGCCAGGAAGCCCGGCTCCCAGGAGATCCATTGCTCAATAGACGTGGTGGAATTTATTTCCAAAGGGGACAATGTCTTGCTCTTCTCGTACATTTTCTCTGAAAATCGATGCAGTGACTTTACGATTAAATTAAAAAAAAATAACGCAACGAGATCTTGCTTCATTTTTTTTTTTTTATGTTAACATTGAAAGAAAAATAAAAAACGCTTACGAAACATGCTCGCGTGTCCTAGAAAACCACCCGCGCAGATTTCATCGGCGGCACTCAACTCGTCGCTGACAAACTCCAGGAGCAAACTTTGACCCGACGAAACTATGGTTTTCATAAAGGGTTCACCTTTGTTATATCCGATATCCATTAAAAGTTCCGCGTTCATCGAATCTCCGTCACGTGCGCGTAAATATTGTCCCGGGCAAGGAAACTGGGCTTGATCCAAGCGTAACTGTATCGTGTAATTTGATTGTGCCTGCATATATTGTAATAAAATGTATTTGATTTTGCGCGAACACAATTGCTAAGTGTCTGAAAAAATGTACAAGAAAAAAATGTGCCAAAAATTTACATGCAAGAACCAGAAGGAACGACCGGGACAGGCTTGTGTGCTCGCCGCCAGAAGTCTGTTTAAGGTTTCGTCTTGAAAATAGATACTGCAACCGCATCGGCAGTGCTCGCCAATATGCGCCTTGACTTCCGGTCTCGCAGCTGCTAATATTGTTCCGTGACGACATTCCCATCCCTCGGCGTTCCACTCCTTTTGAAAGTCAATCCCGTCGGCACCGCCGCACAACTCTGTTTCGACTGCTTTTCCCTGTTTGATTTTTTTAAATACATTTTATCGACACGTTCGCTAATTGTTTCTTTTATACAGACACCGACCTGGCAAAATTTTCCTCCGTATTTCGGAGGCGGTGTATCGCAGAATCGATATCGAGTGCGAGTTCCACCTATACAGGAGCTGCTGCAAGGACTCCACTCGCTCCAAGGACCCCAACCAGCTGTGTTGTTTTCTATATCGATATTCATTTATTTGTTATATACTTTTGTAATTTTTATAAATTATATGTATATTATTTTCTAGTGAATTAAATATTTGATGTAACAAACGTGCATTTAATTCCGCGCAAAACAAAGATCATAATTTCGAGTCGACCGTGTGCGACATTGTCAAGACATCCGTTGTTCGAGAATAAACCTCACATAACTTCATGTGTGAATCATGAGACTTTAAATTTGTTAAAGAACTTTTAAACAAATTACTCACCCAATATTGGAAATGTAGGTATGCACGCAAGCTTTACTTCCGCCATCGCGTTATTAAGTGCCCGGCTCACATAAATGAAGCAGTACTCAATGAACTTCTCGGTGAAGATGTCGCAGTCGAAGTTCAACGAGTGTTTGCCCGGCATCGCGGTCAATTCCGCCACGTAGTGCAATGCGGTCGGTGGCGCCAGGGAACTCACGTCCGCTTGAAGACGACCGTAAACGCGCACGCGATCACCATCAAGTCGACACGCGGGATATTGAAAGAGGACCGATATGCCGGTCGATCCCTCACAAGGATAAATCGATTTTGCGTGAACGTTGAAGCTGTACTCACTGGACCATTCTACCTGCGAGCAGAATCAAGAACCAATCTTTTTTTCCTGTAGTTGAGAGAGTATTTTCATTTTAAGCAAAAGAAACAGGGCATTTTCACTTTTTTTTCAAACACCGTGTTCTTTTTCTCATAATAACAATAATGCAATTTATTATCGAAATGAGAAAACTTTAATTACTTTAATGTACGCGCTAATGGTTGGCGCGGAAGGGTTGGAGTTCGAGGCTTTTAATCTAAGCGCATAATTTCCCGCAAGTCCGAAGAGATCACAATCTAATTTAATGACTCTTGGCGAAGTAAAACCTGTTATTTCCTTATAGAAAAGCACCTAGAAAACACAAAAAAATAATATCTTAGGAAATTAAATTTCGAGAATTATCGTTTTTTATTTGTACATCGGATTATAGTATATGTATATATATGTATAAATACTTATATACAGAACTTACTTGCGTGCGGTCGTTGTTTTGTGGATCGCAGGCAGTGTCAGTGGTGCCGCAATATATGAGTTGTAAAATGTAAGCCGCTACTGGCACGCCGTCAACAGGTACGCATAAAACTTCATTGTACTTTGTGATGACTACCACTGGTTGAGTAGGATATGTACCAAAATGATGGGATTCCAGAACCAAAGAAGGAATTGGCCACTTTACATCTAAGGCACTGCTCATCTAAAGACAATTAAAAAAAAAATAAATAAATAAACCATGATAATTACATGACGCAAAAATACGTACAACACATTTCTACAAACTTTACAATTCAATGCGGATGTATGTGTGTGTGTGGGTTTTTACCTCAATCTCGGACAGCCCAGTAATGGCAGTGTTGTGTTTGGCAGCCTCGGTTGAGGATTTAATTTGTAATGTATAAACTCCGCCACGTGAGAAGACACCACAGGGTATTATCACAGAAGTGTTCTCATCTTTTGACGGCAGAGTATCCAGAGGAAAATTACCGATAAATTCTGACGTAAGGCCATCAATATATAGTACTCTAAGAAGAAAAAAAATAAATAAAATATATATGTAAAGAGAATGTTAATTAATTCGTGTGTGCACTAATAAATACGAATACTGTTTCTTATTAGGAAATATCGAGTCAAAGTCTTTTGAAAAAGAAGAACTTTTAAAAAGAGAAAATGGTTTTGGTTTTCATTCTTGTTGCTTATTAATAATGTTTATTTTTTTTTAAATTAAAACTAACAGCATCTGGCAAACTGCATATACAAAGCACGGTTCTTCAGAACTGAAATTTAATTACTTTTCTTAGTTTCTAAAACAACAGCAAGGAGAAAAGAGCGGAAAATTGTTTGCATAAAATTGTTTGAAAGTGTGTTACAATTACATTCCAGTTCTGATCTGTTTCAATGTACTTTTTATGAAACTTTTTTTTTTTTTTACATACGTAAGCGCAAATGATTTGTTACTTCTGCTACCTCCTTCCTTCTCGGAATTGACTTTATCTTTTTCATCTTTTCTGATATCATTTGTACTGCTATTGGATGTAATAATTGTGGATACCGTAGAAAACTCCATGTCCGATGTACGCAGAATAAAAACAGTTACATTGCCGGATAAAGCTACGTGAGATGTGGGAGCGACGACTTTTAAGTTTGGCTCGTTTGATTTTGTGACACCTGAAAATAATTTGTGTTGTCTTTTCTTTTTATTCGTAGACGCGTTGCGATCACGAGTGTTCATGTTTTCCAATTATTCGCTGCTCATTTTATACATGTATACGCAAACAAGACATACAGTATTAGCACAGTAAAATATCATTACCGCATCTTAAAAGGATGATTAACAATTCCAACAATGACCATTCGAATATCCGATTCATGTCCAATTCTTAACAGAGATATTTTTCCACCCTGGGCAGGATAGTGATGTTCTTTGATTTTACTATACTGCTGGGTAATAAAACAAAAAAAAAAGAGTTAGAAATTTTTATGTTCATAATTTGACAAATCTACAAGCAAAAACCAGCGTGTTATCAAACGATTTTTTTCATTTTCAACTAACATTAGTTAAAACATCGCGACGAGTCAAGTGCTCTACAAGTGATGATCCGCGAATACATTTCTGCAAATGTGTATAACTGTCGCAACGATTTATAAAAACAATTATCTTTGTAATATCTTATTCTTCTTAAAAAAACCCGATTGTTTTGCAAGCGACAAGCGTCGAGAAGCGTTTTCTTTCCAGATACAAGTTTTAAATATTTTAGATATTGTACAGATTTTAGTTTTAAATACATAGATAGTTTCTGAGTGTATATATAAAACTTTTCGATAAATTATTGTTTAAATATCTTAAGCGATGTGTCTTAAAAAATACTTGCGTTTGTCCGAGCATCTGTCGAGATAAACTTGACTTACGCAACAGCTTTATCCCGACGCGATCCACATCCTCTTTGCCACGATTAATCGCATAGCTAACGAGCCCACGATCGCCGGCTCTGACCTGATCCGAATCGATCGATTTTGCTTTTCATCGATCTCGCGCGCATTGACAATGAACACGACGACGATGACAACATTGTCGACAAGCGGCCATTTTGCTGACCGAAGGACGACGGGAGTGCGCGACTCCGGTGCCCTTCTGGAATCGATATCGAGAGCCCGATCGCGACACGCGAAATTGCCAGCTCGCCTATACACGCTGCATTACACCCTTGCGCGCATCCCCCGCAACTCTCCGCACAAAATAATCCTACTGTCGCGTGGCGTCGCCAAGGGGAAACCACTTTGACACGCGTTCTTCGTCTCCAAAACTAATTAATACATTATTCCAAAACTGGCCAATCAACTGTTTTTTTTTAATTTCTTCTTTTGCTTTTCAAAAAGAAACAAGTGATAATCTATAATTGTAACAACGTTGCGGATTTCTTTTTTACAGTTTTCACAACAAATATTTACATGTACATATATAACACTAGAATGTTCAAAATTAACAGAGAGAATGTAATAAATGTTCCTTCCTTTCGTTATAAAAGAATCGTCACACTGCGACGCCGATGATAACAATTATATAACATATGAGAGAATAAAAAATCATCAGATAAAGGAAACGGAAAATAATTTTTCTATCTCTGTCGCAGTTTGGCCGAGCATTTAAAAAATATATATCAGTCTTCTATTTCAAATGTTGCGCGCGCGAGTGTATGTGTGTGTGTGTGTATCAAGAGATTAGAAAAATCTAAAGCAAGGCCAACGAGATATTTTAATCTCACGGAAGCACAAAACGAAGAGCAACTGCGCCGAGACGACGCGCACATTGCGACTAAAGTCCGGGGTCGTCGGCTACTACTCTTCTTCCTCCCTATGTCGATGGGATCGAATCACCGTCGCTATTGCCGCCGTTACCGCCGCCCGCACCCTTATTCGCCGTTCAGCAGGGTGCGTCTCAGGGGTGAGGATTGCAATAGGAAGGTTGGGCTTCTATGAATGAATGCTCGATCACGGGGGAGAATCGCGTCGTTTTTTGCGTTTTCCAAACTAAAGAAAAAAAAGAAGTAAATTGCTCGGTTTCGCATATGTCGAGAATAATATTTTGATTTTATTTTGTAAAATATTATCTCTTTCAAGTATTATCTTTTTCTAGTTTTCCTTTAAAAAGATAGAAGTAATACCGAGTGTTTTTTGCAACTTGATTAATACTTTGCAACTTAAGCCTTTGAAGATCAACAGAGATTTTTTTACATTGTTTCTCAGACCGTATAAAACTCTCCCATATTGTCGGCGGAAGGTCAAATAAATTAATATTTTCTTAATTTTAAATAAGTTAAAACTAATTAAACTAGTTTTTAATTAAACTTTTTCATTCTTTTTTGCAACTTACTAGGTTTTTCTCTCTTCGTTCTCAAATCATTGTATATATGATATCTATGTATATTTAAACCAGTAAAATATGATATCACATTTGTTTTTTAAAATTCTATTTATGAAATAATATTTTTACCATATTTGTTTTATATCTAAAGAATCTCTTCCACGTCTTCGAAAAAAAATGGAAGAAATAATTAGATAGCGTTTCATATTGTTCATGTTGTGAATTAAAAACAGACGTTACGGAAGAAACTTTTTACATAAACACGAGATCGCGTATATTGCTTGTTTTTCTATAAATCTACAGATAACGAGGCGCAACGATAATTAACGCATTTTTACGAGCAAGGGTTTGGGCATTTAACTTCCCTGAGTGCTACGCAGCCCTTTGTGGTGCATAGTCTAGAGTGAACGAAGAGGGTTGTTACACAAGCATACTCAGTCAATTAACGAGCGAACCCCTCTCTTCATATTTAACAACCCCTTTTTTTCTACGGGGTGTAGAAATATTTTTTATTTAATTGTCTAGCCGAAAGAAGACGTCATACGTATTCTTTGCGTCTCGGTGCTTGTGTCCTGTCGGTGCGCGGCACGATAGTATAGTTTAAATAATCGATATTTCCAGCATGTCTTCTGTCTGATACGTAGCTGTGCACACGCATGGCTATCGTCTGCGACATCTAATTGAGCGTGTTCCGAGAACAAAGAAATTGGCGTTTCTTTATGACGTAGTCGGTATAGCAATTACGGGGCCAATGTCCCTCTTCAACGCAAACTCCTTTGTTTTCGGTTGTATATTGCAGGTCCGCATTTCCGTAGAGAAAACTTGCAGTCAATTTCACGGAAAACAAATTGCGCGTAAAAACAAAAAAATAGCACAGTAAGAAAATACAATGTAAAACTTTTTAATAAAACTAATTAGAGCATTAACACACAAAATGTGTGTACACGCACATTTTAATTTCTGTATACAGTTATATCAAATTACAAACAAAATTATGTATCTATGTGTCGAAAAAGAAATGTCAAAGGATAAAAAAGGATGAAAAAAAATACAATAACATACAATTATACTGTTATAATCTTTGAGTGATTTGTTTTTCATATATTCATAAATCAGTAATTACACATTATTGTACATTCGTCTATTATTTATTATATAGCAATACAGAAATGTACATTAAAAGATTTTCTGTCACTTTTGTGATAAGAGAAAAGCAGATGAATTAAGAGATAATATAATTGCGTTAACAGGCAGAATACTACATTACTTATAATAAACGATATATTACAATAACTTGCAAAGAGCATATAAGAGGTCATTGACTACAGATTGTGTTTGAATAAAGAACACATCTACATATGTGCACACGTGTGTGTGTGTGTGTGTGTGTGTGTGTGTGTGTGCGCGTGTGTATAACGCTTATATTTCAAAGATTTCCTCACTAAGTTATGTATGTACATCGAAATATAAGAACATATAACAGGATAAATTACGAAAACACACTGTGTTCGCGCGCGCGTGTTTCTGTATAAAAACCTATATGATTTTATCACATTCTCAAATTTAATATTATTATTTCTTAAGAAACTTGTACTATATATATTATGTGTGTTATAGCATATGTACACAGATTAATGCAACATTATAATGTATTTATAATATAATGACAAATAATTTAAAAAGAAACAAGCTATATAGTGTGTGCATATGTATGCACATTTTGACATAGTAATATAGTATAGTCATACATAACATCTCATTGGAGTTATTAAAATTTATTACACGGAATCATTATGGAATTATTACAAGAGACAAATATGAAATATAAATATATATTTTTTAACAAAAATCTTCTATATCTTAATATAAAATATTATAGAATAATATATAGAATTACAACGTATGATAAAACACAAACAATATTTTGCAAAGTTTCTCTCAAATATACATATATTAGATTTATGGTAAATACTCTTTTTTTTAATTAAATTTTTTAATTAAATTTTTTTAATTAAAAAAACCTTTTCTTTTGTTGAACATTGTAAAGATTTGCAATTATTCCACATAAAACAAATGCTTGTAATATAAACTACATAAACAATTAAAAATGCTATTTGTTATAATATACAAATAATATATACTTATATTTATATATATTTATCATTGCTTAGATTGATATAAAAGACGGCTGTACTTAGCAATCATTGCGATAGTGATTATCGATAATGTGTTCGCAGAAATTATATGAAATGAAGAAATATATCTTATAGAAAACAGTAATTATATCATTATTCTGCAATATTTCATTTTTATTTTCAAAGTCCGTCGCTTATATCAAGAAAATTTAGATTAACTAAGCAAATCCATGATATCTTGCGTAGATGAATTAGTGTTATTTGCGTTACTCTGCGTATTGGACATGAAAGGCTGTAATGTTCCAGGAAAATTTGGCCTAACATCTGATTGCGCTGAGAAATTCATATTATTTTGAGGAGTGATCGAATTCCATGTTGACATAGATTGTGACGAGTTCCAGTTTATGGACGTATTCATTCCGTTCCAATTTATCGGTTGATTCGACATCATTTGCAAATTAATCATCGGAGGAGACGTCGTTAAAAACTGCGTTTGATTAATATTGTTATTTTTATTCCAAGAAAAACTCATACTATTTTTAGCCGCGTAATCCGGTTGCGACATATTTGATTTCGACATAGACAGATTGAGTTCGTCTAGATTATTTTTCAGCAGAGTAGCGGTCAAATCTTTCGGCTGCTGTTTTGCAGATTGTACCACAGCTTTAGGAGTCAAAATAGGTTGAGATTGTAACCTTTGATGAGCTTCTTGTTGTTGAATTAATCTGGAATAAAAAAGACAATTACTGTATGTATTTAAATCTCGTAATTACAGAATATGATATATGAGGAAAAGTATGTACATAGATAAAGTGTCTGAAAAACTACAAACCTAAGTTTATCCTCGACAGTTAATCCATTTTCGATATTCACTGTTTTCGACTGAATGTTCGAAGACGAAATTTCCGGTTTTAAAGCAATATCATTTAAACTGTTATTTTGCATAAAAGCGGGTGATGCTACTTGAGAGAGCGCCTGATCAAGTTGTTGCGTCTCGCGACGCACAGCATCCAATTGTCGCAAAGCTTCTCGATGTTCGCTTGTTACTCGATTTATCATATCTGTGATCAGAGTAGAAAGCGTTTCGTACTGCGACATGCTGAGGTTTTGTTCTATGCAGAGAGGCAACAAGAAAGGCAATACCTTTGTTGCCAGTATCTCTTTACTCATGCCCAACTTACTATGCGTAAGTAACATCCGATATATACCTAAATAATAAACACGTGACAAAAGATTGTTCGTTATGCTGAGAAAAAACCTTGCGAAATGTATATATATATGCAGAAAAAAAAATATATAGAAGTTGTTAAAGAATATTTCTATTCTATATACACGTAAAATATAGACAAAATTATATTCTCATACATTACCTATAATAGCCATTAAAATAGCCGGTTCGCCGGAATGAGGAACTTCTTGTAAAAATGGTAATATCTGATCGAATATCAACCAACGATCGAAATTTGGTAACATTTTTGCGAGACACAACAAGCAGTTGACGCGGACTCCTAGACTAGATGATTTTTTTCCTGGTGATAAGCATATTTTTTTCATTCTAGGCAGTATGGAGTTTTTTATCACTGGTCCCTCAATCGTCGTCACTATATTTGGCAATGCCGACAAACAGAGCTCTTGGAGTTGTTCCCATTCGGACTCCAATGCACGTAATAACATAGGCACTATGTCGGTCTTAATGACCTCCGTCGGACATAGTTTAAGTAATAAATTTATTTGCTGCATCAAGACCAAACTAATCTGTAAGGGAAATATACATGTTATATATTAATATATTATTTTATTTTCTTTTTGTACATTATACATTTTATTTTATTTAGTGTACACACGCACATAATGTGACTAAATAAAACAATTATTTACTGTCGTTGTTAGCAAGCACTTACTTGCGGCGGATCTTCCAAAGCAAGAACAGGTTTGAGATTAGGGAGAATATGTTCTCGGAATTCTTCCACTTCAACAACTTCCATCATCTGCAATATGCTTGGCAATACAAATGGTATCATTGGTGGGTTGACCAATTCTTTATAAAGTGCAGGTAGCACTCTATGTAGTACAACTCTACGCGGTAATTGTTTCAAGAGTTGTGGAAGACCTTTGTAAAATTGTGACTTTTGAAGATTATCCCATTGAAATAATTTGTCCAAGTAATTCAACGTTTTAACACCAATGTCTGAAAAGTACTCAATCTGCAAAAATAAAAAAAATTGTTTTTTAAAACTGTTCTCTTTTTGTTGTAGTCTAAAACAAATTGAGCAAAAGTTTGTGAGTAATAGTAATAATTTGTAGAAAAACCTACCTTTATGAATTGATAAGAGTCTAATCTGAGTTCTGGATTATAACTCAACATAAGCTTGACAGTGTCTCTCAGATTATCAGGAACTGAAAGCAATTTTGCTGAAATATTGAATCCTTTAAAATTTTCTAGAAAACGTCGACACTTTCCAAAATCGTTATGAGAATCATGAAGAGGCTGGTGGTCTGAAGAATGTATGGTATATATTAGCATGCCTAAAGCAAAAATATCGCTTGGTGGTCCATTGCTACTTGCTAATATGCATTCTGGTGCCTGATAATTCAGCTGAGGTTGCACAACAACAGGAAGTGTAGGATCATACTCCAAACATGGCCATGATGGCTATAATAAAAAAAATGCAATGTGGTTACAAGTTATATATATATATTAATATACATAGTACAATATTCCAACATTATACAAGTATATTAATATACATAGATGTGATCTTTGTACCTGTTTACTGTCTAAACTTTGATTCAAGGCACAGAAGTCAAAGCCAAATATCTTCCATGCTCCATGACTATTAATAACAATTGATTCTGGACACAAATTCCTATGCAGCAATTTTACATCTCCATGTAAAAATGTCAGACCTTCTCCTAGTTGTAACAGTCCATAACGTATTTCTATATCATGTAGCTTATAATTTCTCAAGTTTACTGGAGTTGGCTGAGATATATTTTCATAATTGCCTAAGATATATTACACAAATTGATAAAATATTAATGAGAACATAATTCAATTTAATCTATATGTTTATATTTTATAGATTGTGTTTTTACCTAATACATTAGCTAAACTAGCAAATACAGGTTCAGTAGCAAATGCAAGACTATCTCTTGATTCCTCCAATGGATGTTGCACTGTCAAAATTTGTGGATGTCTCAGCTTTGTCAACTGCATTACACCTCGTTTTAAAGTCTCTAGTACAAGTTCACGATCTGCTTTGCCAGACCATTTTTCTAACATGCGTTTTTCAAAAACAAAAATTGCAGCTTCTTGTTTGGTAGACTTCTTATAGCCACTATAAACTTTCCATAGCAATCCTGGTCCGGCACTTGCCACATGAGCAATTGCTTCAAATTCTCTGGTTACAGGATTGCCGGGTAACACACTTGAAAGCTGTGACAAACCGTATGCTGTATTTTGAACGGTATTGCTGATAGTATTGCTGACTGTGTTTCGGAGCTTGTTCAGAACATCCATCCTGTTCACAAAGTGAAGAGTGTGTGCTGAAGAGCTGTTGTGTTAAACACTCAAATGGCGATATATTTTCAAGAATCTCACGTCAAATCAATGTTGTTCTTTAATATACACAGTCTAAGTTTCGAAAATCATATTAGTATAAAATTTTCGTCAATTTTTTATAAGAAATTGCATCTCTTGTCACGTATACAATGCTTTGTTTTAGCACACACAACCTTTTACTCTTTAACTGCTTTAACCTAACCTAACCTAACTTAACCATGAACTTAACTATCAAATTCAGCTGCGCTATGACTTTTAGGCCAACGACACATAAAAAAAAAAAAAAAGAAACAATAAGAGAATTGATCAATCACAGACGAGCTTTAAAAAGATCATCTCCAAATGTTCTTTACAACACTCGCATGCGATTGGTCAGTTTATTACTTTTAAGTCCATGATCCACCATGTTTTTTCGATAGTGCTGCTATCAGGTGATCAACCGCTACATTATAATACCAGAATAATACTTTCAGTGACATCTACAGTTCATGAAAATATTTCAAATCAGTAAGGGGTGTATGTCGCTATATGTATATGTATGTGATTCGATACAACTTTTGTTTAAATAGTAAACGATAGTAAATTTATGTGACAGAAAGAATTCTCAGTGATATGATAGTGCTAAATGATGATAAACAAAGGACAAAATATTTCTAATTCATTTGACGTCTTCGCCCTCCACGAATCAACATGAGCAATTAATGAGCACTTGTCCGTGTAGCTCTAGACTAAGTAGATTAAGCGATTAACCTCTGCACTCCTTTTAACACACAACAGATATATTGGAGTATTTACATTCCTCACATATTGTTCTCGACATTGTTTTCCGAAGTAGCGAACAAAATGTCTCTGAAAGCGAATAAAATGTCTAATACAGCCAATTTGAAATATACTTGTATCGCTGACCTTGTAAAAAAGGCTACAGTTAGTCTAGCAGGAAAGGATGTACGCAGTGTAAATGCCAGGCTTCCTTTTATGCGACAAAAATCTGATGATGCAAGAAAAGAAGGGGATGATGAGAATGCTTACATTATGTTGCAGAGATGGCTAGAAACAGTTGAGTGGATAAGAAGAACTACAGACTATAAAACTAGCAAATCAGTGTATTCTTCGAATATAAATGCTGACCAGGTATAAAAAAAAAGAATAACATATATAAAATAAGTTATAAATATACACACACATATATATAGACAATAAAATTCATATGTATACGTAAAAACATTTGTATTTTATAGATAAATGAAGTGAAAAGCATACTCGCAGACTTGAAGCAAAAGTTAGAGATACGCTATGAGCGTAATTCCAAGAAACATAATGTTTCTGGAGAAAAAATGGAGATAGATGAACAGACAGATAAAACAGAGACATATATACCAAATGTTGACATTACATTAACATTGCCAGAAACACCAACTGATGATCCTTTATGTGGTGACAGTGACAAATTTTTATCTTGCGATCAGTTGTATCATTTGTTACAAAAATCACGATACTTGATTATTGATATCAGGCCAAAAACTCATTATGACAGTTCCAAGATAAAATCTGACAAGTGCATTAACATTCCACAATCTGAGATTAAAAAAGGGTGAATATCTTATCATTTTTTTCTTTACATCATTGTATGTAGAAATTTTATTCTTTTTCTTTTGCATTTGTTATTTATATCAATGTAAAAAATATATATATATACATTATATATTTATATTTATATGTACATATAATATATAGTGCACACACAAATAATTAATTTTGTTTCCAGAATTCTGGCCTATAATTTTTCACAATGCTTCAATAAAGAGAAGCATTCCTATGATTTATTTGAACGCCGATCGGCACAATATGTAGATGTTGTAGTTTTAGTAGATTGGAATACTACGCCAGAATCTCTAAAATCTGCTACTCACTTAAATACTCTGAAAGAAATTTTAGAAAACTGGGATCCTGGTATAAAATATGAAAAAATTGCAATTCTTAATGGAGGATATCAGGAATGGTTGATGAGATATCCTGCATTTACAACAAATCCTAATTTGAATGTAATTGAGCTTAGTAATGTCGAGAATGAGATTTTAGAGACGATTGAATATCCAGATTTAGAGGAAGATGAAAATGACGTTTCAAAGAAAGCGCACAGCAAAGTGAATAACGCGATAATATCCGATATGGATGGTGATGTAGAGATGACAAGTACAAAGTACGGTGACAAATCGTCAATAGTGTCTAAACATGCCAAATCAAACGGCAACAACGCCATTTCTTCAACAAAGTCCAAGAGCTTTGTTACAAGCCATGTAACAATTGACAGTAAACGACGACAAACAATCTCGTCTCGAGGTAATAGTACGCCATTCGAGAGTCCGGAAATAGTTCATCAGTATAAAATATCGAATAATGTGTCTCACAACGAGGTGAGTGCAAAACCAATAATTGATCGCAGTAGTAAACCAGCCGCGTTGAAGACGTATGATCCACGATGTGAAAAAGTAGTGACATTCGTGAAAGAGCTGAATGAATTGGCAAAGTCGAAAGTAAAACTTGCCAATGAGTTATTGAATCAAGAATACGAGCTATACTCACAACGAGAAGACAAGTACAGCGCCAGTGATGAAAAATATCTACGTGGAGAGATCAAATCTTTAAAAATTAAATTTGACGACATGGTATTTATTTAACAATTTTCTTATCAATTTACTCATGTGTTTTGACTAGTATTAGTAAATTAGTTTAGAATGTGTGAAAAATCTCGAGATGATCATATAAGTAAGCAAAGTTTTAATTGGTATTAAATTTAAATAAAAAATATATTTTTCTTACAGCATAAAATGTATCTTAAAGTAGAAAACGAGTTTAACACATATATGAAGGAAGTAGATACAATTAAATTTAACCTTACTGATGATAATGAGAAGAAAACACTTGAATGGAACCTTAGAGGATTAAAAATGCAACTTAAAGAAATTGAAGACAAACGAAAAAAGTTAAAAGAGTCTGTATATATTTATTTATTATATTTAGTATTTTATGAAATTTTGTTTTATTATAGAAAACTTTTTAAGAATACATTTCTGAATTTAAAAATATAACTAACAAAAAAAAATTCTCAATAAACAGGAAATTAGTTTTTTTCTAAATTCAAAGAGTAGTTATCTCAGAATTTTATGACAAAAATAATTTTTGTTCTTTGTCACTTTAGAATTTCATTAAGAATCAAGTTTGTTGTTTTTGCTTTAATTCGTATTGTCGCATAATTACAGAAGTTTCTCAGAAAAAGAATATAAGGAAATAACAATGAAAAATGACGGTGACACTTACAAAGAACCTTTGAAATCAGATGGCTCGACCATTAATACTGGCTTAGAACGTTCTTACTCGAGTCCGAACCTATTGCAGGTATGTGAAAAAGTGAGCAGTATGTAATTTTACAAATCCGGTTTTTTTTTGTTTTTATTATCAATTTACAATAGCAATCACATAATTACCCACGATCATTTCTACGTAATTCCATTAGTTGGGAGATCGTAAAGCGCCTCAAGTAGATAGAACATCTAAACCTCATATATCGCCTCGCAATCAAAATGGATCTATTGGAAATGAAAACAACAAAGTATCCCCTTTTATTTGGGGTAATCGGGAAGAACGAATGACTCCTATTCATGGCAATGTTGTAAGTACTTATTCGGACAAGAATTGTGCAGTCGCTTTCAGCAAAAAATTGCTAACCAATTTTAAAAATATTGTCGCAGCTTTTATTTGCTTTCATCATCCGTGGTATTGGCATATCTTCGAAAAATCATTATGATAAAAACTAATTTCAGATCTTATCGTCAGATCTGATATCTTTTATTTCATCTAACGCTTAGTGTACAATCTAATAATAAACCTAAGCTCTTAATTTTAATATTGGCATGATTAATATAATTAATAAAGAACAAAAATTACTATTTAACATAATACATAATATTTAATCAGTCAGACACACACACACACATATACACATAAAATTTTATATTACTTAACTTTAATTATTATTATTATTATTATTAATTAATTTGTTATATATTTAAAATAATATTTATTTTCAGAAAAAAATATTGCAAATTAAAAGCTTTTTGTTTTTAATTTTTTTGTAGAGAAATATTTTATTTCTCGATTTGTCACATTTTGTTACACATTTTGTTTACACATTTTGTAATTTACCACTTATTACGAACATTTACATTTGTGTGCGTGTGTGTAAATTCGTTCATGCGCGAATTTATACATTGCAAAGTCATCAGTAACATAAAATATTTGATACGCGTATGTGTAAAGATATATGAGACATAGTTAATAGTTAATAGTTTGCTGTTGACTATAATGGCATAGAAAACTAAAGCGACAAAGTGATACAAGAGTAGATACGTATCGCTCGGTTATCTCGCGCCTAATAAATTTTGTGTGAAATTATGTAGAAATGTCAATATTTCGTGGGACACGCGTTTTATGGTCACGTGGGATACAATAAAAAAAATATATACGCACGTGTATCCTCGTGGTACGACTCACACATGTAGGGTTTCTCAATCCAATCCGTAGACGTCTATCTGTAGACTTCTATCTATTATTGCTATGACGCACACACGTGACAGTGTCCAGGAAATATTTGCTAAATCACCTGTCAAGAGGGTTTATTGTGTGAAAATTGTGATGTGTTTCATAATTCTTTTATGTAAAAACGAGCAGTTTTTATGTTAATATATAATATCTCTTTTTTCCTTTCTTTCTCTTTTCGCTAACTCGCTTGGTGATACGGTATAATGTTCTATTCTAATTTGACAAACATTAACATAGTTAAGTACGTGTATGAACATAATGCTTATTATCTCGTGATAAAATAATTTCTTGGTAGTGTGGTGAAAAATGTTTAAACAATGGTATATCTCCAGAGAAAATTTACTGCGTTGCAATTACTTAATTATTTTAAGAAGGTAATTGCAGAAGTAAAAGAATAAAATATGATATACAATTAGTATTGTTTTTGTTTTTCTATCTCATGTTGTATACTAAAATTTATTTTCTTTCTAATATACCAAAAATAATAGCATTGTGTTTTATGCATAGTGGCATCTCCGCTTTTAACATATTTTTATAATATAAAAAGTTTCGAATTTCGAGACGCACTATATATATATATATATATGTACATATTTAATATATTTGTAATATAAATTATATTTGTAATATAAATTCCTCAAATGCTTACATACTGATATGATATTAAAATAAATGCGTTGTAAGGTTTAATTGATCATTACATGTTGACGTAAATAATCGACAAGTCTCCCTTTGTTTAATTATATTATGTAGATCATATACAATGTTTATAATTGTAAAGGTGGCTTTTGAAAACAGATTAGATGCGTAGTTCTTTTACAATTTTATAAAATTGTGTCTAAAACTTTGATTTTATATTATTTTTCTATAAAGTATAAAAAATTTGGCTTGTAATATATAATAATATATAATTTATCTCAAGCAGATAAATAACTCTAAGATTAAAATAGAGCACAAGAGACGAGACGATATATAAGACAGTTTTTTTATGGATGTTCTTCTTAATAATGTATTTGTTTACCACAATAACACACAGAATGGATGTGTAATGTTTGTGATATGCAATTAGTAAAATGTTTCATTATTAGTACAGTTATCTTGTACTTACAGCATCCAGGCATTACTGGCCTAAAGAATTTGGGCAATTCTTGTTACATGAATAGCATAATTCAATGCTTGAGTAATACAACAAATTTGGCAAAATATTTTACTGATAATTCATATGCTGACGATCTTAATACAAGTAATAATAATATGACACAAGGCCAAGTCGTGGAAGAAGTAGCTCAAGTGATTAAAGCATTATGGAGAGGCCAATATAAAAGCATATCCCCTCATGACCTGAAGGTATTATCAATCCCATCTAATTTTCGTTTTTGAATATCAAATAAGATTTTCACTTATTGTTGTTTATAGTTGAACAAATTATAAATATAGTTGGTCATTACGTATACGCCATTATAGTTTTGTCTATTATCAATCATCATGATTGTCAGGTTGCAGTCGGACAATATAAGTTGCAGTTTGAAAGCTACGAGCAACAAGACTCTCACGAATTTCTCACGTTTCTCTTAGACTGGATGCATAATGATCTTAAAAAGGTAAGAATCTGTAATAACGAGTATTATAACGTAAACTCTACGAAAAACAACTACATCAGAAATATTTGTGCTTGCTCGTAGGACGTAAAATCGTCGATTGAAATGACTAACGCTGAGAAAGAGTGGGATAAGGCAATGAATTCTCAAAGATCTATAATATCCGACCTATTTTTTGGACAATTGAGATCTACCATAACGTGTTCGTTTTGCAAACAAGCGAGTACTACATACGAGACATTTAATAGTTTAACAATGTCTCTACCTCAGTCTAATAGATGTACTCTAAATGTGAGTATTTTACTTAATTAATATAATATCATTACTTAAATGTGTAATATATGTGATAATTCTACTGTTCTGCTCACATGTGTTATCTCAGGATTGTATGGAGAAATTTGTGACGGGACAAAAAGTGAGCGGATGGAAATGTCCGAAATGCCAAGCACCCCGCGACGCGACAAAAAAGTTCGATTTCGTCAAACTCGCTCCCATCGTTGTCATTCACTTGAATCGATTCGCTGAAAGCGGCGGATGGTTAGAGAAGCGAAACACCGCTGTTGATTTTCCTCTTACAGGATTCAACTTGAAATCCTATCTTGTTGTGGAGAATACAAAGACTATCGTATCCAACAGTATTCGCAACTATAACTACAACTTATACGCGATGTCTAATCACTACGGAACGATGGACGGTGGCCATTATACGGCGTTTTGCAAAAACGCTACTCAAAATAAGTACGTGTGTATTTTTGTGTGTGAAAAAAATAGAGTTGGGGATTTTACATAACATAGATATTACATACACACGCACACACATTTTTAATTTTTTTTATAAATATTGTTTTCAATTCGATGTGTTTATTTCATTTTGCAGATGGTACAAGTATGACGACCAGACTGTTACGGAAGTGTCACCGAGTCAAGTAAAATCTCAAAACACGAGTGCCTATTTATTGTTTTACACATCGTTTCCAAATACGATTATGTAGTATGAAGACGTTTACTTAAAGGAACAAATTATTCAGGAAATGTCTTGATATACGATATATGTGTATATATACATATATGTATTCTTTCTGTAGATATATTTTATATGGTAAATCCTATGCGCGAGAAAGCAAAACGTATAGGGGCTGTGATGAAATTGAAAAGCTTTATCATACTGATATTCGTTAAAAGAATTTGTAAATATGTAGGTTGCTGATAATTCTATTTCATTAGCAAGTTTATTGCCTTAAAAAAAAAGACGCAAAATATATTATGTTGGAAAATATTTTCTTACGTGTATAAAGCTCTTCGTACATTTCAATATCTCATACGCTTCAAAGCGTATGTAGCGTGACTTGGACTCTATTTACAGTCGGACCTATCAATAGTTATATATTTTTTCTTAATCGGAAGAATTTTCCTAGACAAAAGTCCAAGAGATGTAAAGATCTAAAAGAATTAATAAAACTATTAGACGTTTTTTGTCTAAATTAATTAAACTATTAGTTGTTTTTAGATGTCTTTACGACATCTTTCCGACTTTTGTGCTAAGTCAGTAGGTACTTTCAATTATAGCAACCGTATTTACAGCTACAGGTAAAACAAGAAGCTGTAGTTTAGAAAGTTTTTTCTTGGTTTTCATATAAAATTTATCTTTGGTATGTTTTACTTGAATATCATCTTGTGTAAAAGCGTTTGTGATTCATACAATAAAGAGAATGATCACTTAAATGCGATCGGTATTGTAGACAACTCCAAACTAATCAACTGGTGCTAAATATGGCTTGTTGGGCTGAATGCGATTAAAATTTGACTTCAGCATTGTCTTCAGCAAGGAAAGATTTTATCCGTTATATTTGCGTAAGATTTTTCGTAAGCTGTTACGACAAGCCTTGCCAACAAACGCTAATAGCATAATGCGCAGACATATCTTGTCACAATTTTGAAGAAATGCAGCAGATGAAGAGAAAACAAAATACTGTTATTGCAGTATAGTAAGCCCGAAAATTGTAAAGAAACAAATTAACTAAATTAACTAAAGAAATAGCCAATAAGGAGTGAAAAAAGGATGGAATCAAAGATTAATTCTTTTGAGCTATTTTATTACTTCAGGTACCACATAGTCACTTATAGCTATAGTTGACGTAACAGTTCGACGTAATGTGAATGAACTGCCGTGCGTCTCTTGGCGAGTGATGACATCGATATAGCAAACAGATTAGACAGTGTGCGATCCGTGGTTCTTTTTATAACGAAATAAGTCACATCAGTAAACACAGCAGAAGGTGTCGTTTTGTTTCCAAATTTATGCAGTGGTAAATCCGCTGGCTTCAAGGGATTCTAAAAAAAGGCAACGACAACATAAGTAAAGTCTTTATTATATCAAATAACGTTATTGTAGGGAGAAATTAATAATACTCTTTTTGTTCTGCAAACAAGATTGTGATTTAATAATTAAAATTAATTCATAACTAAATTTAATAACTAAATTTAATAACTAAATAAAATCTAAAATCTTCCAAATCCGATACAGATTTAGATTGGACAGTTTTCTGTTTGTGAAAACAAGAAAACCAAGAAAAACTCTATAATTCTATTCTTCTAACTCTAAAATTCTATAATTCTATTCTTAATTCTAAAAGAGATGCGTTGTGTACATACAGTTGAAAGCGTATATGAATGTCTTCTCACGTAAAGTTGCATTAAAACAGTTTTTTTATTGTTCAAAGTATTATTGGTGCAACTTCATGTGGAAAGGCATTATACGCTCTATTAACATCTCATAAACATCAGAAAACACGAGAAGTTAGTTCTTCAAGTTTTAATGCCAAAAGTCATATACGATCTTAAACATCCCGGTATTGGTATTTTTACCTTATAAATTTTGAAATTTTACTTAAAAAAGCAACTTCCGGTTGCTCAGACTAGCTCTAGTTTCTATACCTCCTCCTGGTTCGAACACTTCTGTGGAATCTTGCGTCCGCCTTCGAATGGTGGGATTAATAATAAAACTAGTCTCACGAAGCGTACTCCGTAAGTTCAGATTTCTTCGGGACAAAGCACTATCGTCATGATTTCTGCTGCTGCTTATTCGATTCTTGCGGCCAGCAGCAATGCCGTTGGGTGCACAAATACACAAATATTTGTTAAATCTACAAGAAAAACGAAAACACGAGCCGTGTTAGATGCCAAACGAACGATTGTTGTAAAACAAAATTCTGCTCTTCTAAAATATAAAAGTTTTTCGTTACCTAACGTTAATTGAATTTAATACAAACTTTTTAAATTGATATCTCTTTTTTGATAATTTGTACATTACAAGTTATATATTATTATATTTTTATGCAGTAGAGTTATGGAATGCTCTGCACGTGTATCGCCAATGTTTTAGAAAAATACTCAAAGAAAGTAAATCGTCGGCACCAAAAACGTTTAGAAACACTCTGTCATGCAGATGTTAAGGAAGAATTTACATGCAATTCGGTTGCAAAACTTTACCAAAATCCTAGGAAGAATAACAAAAACTTTATTTTGTTCTTTTCTATTAGCATAAATAATTTAACGAGATTACTTTGGAGCAGAAAAGTTTACGTCTGTTTCTTACACGATATATCTCTGTGTGATTTGTTTTCGGGTAACTAATAAAATGAATTTTTTGTTTTATTTTTTTACAAAGTAACATTATACTCTTACCTTTTGCGAAACGTTCGGCTAATCAAGTAAAGAGCAATGGGATTGACGCAACTGTTGATGAAACTGAGGCAGAACCCAAATATTCTGAAGTAGTGCCAAAAATAATTATAATCGTACATCGATGTGGGACAGAAGTGGAACCACAAGTTGTATGTGTGTAATGGCAGGAAACAGATGAAAAAAACTATGATAAAACTCACTACCATTTTGCCAACCTGTCAATTGCAAAAACCTGTCAATATACTGATATATTTAGTGAGAGAAAGAGTGATCGAACATATACTTATTTGATTGATTTAAAGAAATGTAATTTTCATGTACCCTTCTTCGCGCATTTATCTGATCCAAGTAATTATCCCTGGCTTGTTCACCTGGCATATTTGTGGTGGATAACGTCAAGTGCCGCGCCATGCCCAAGTAGAAACCCGCTATTATGCACAGTGGTATCGCGTAATATGTCAGAAATTTAAATAGTGTTAGACCTTTCTTGTAATCCTCTCCTGTAACACACAAAGCACACAAATAAAAAGAAGAAAAGCTTGGTCCCGTTGACTTCAAGTCACAAATACCGTAATGAGAGATACTGTCCTATACTGTGCGTGTATTTTTTGTTATAACAAAAAATATTATATCTTACCAAATTCTTCGGGAAAAGGACTGCAGATAACAATACTATAGTTGTCGTACAACTGTATACTCGGAACGTGGGAGAAAAGAACGGCGGGTAAAGCAAAAATAATCGCTAATATCCATATGATAGATGCTACCAAAATTGTTACAGGTTTTGCGCTTAAACCTGCTACATGGCGACGTATAGGGTTAACGATGGCGCAATATCTGCAAAAACATAAGAAGATACAGGAGCGCATTATGTTGACAAAGCAAGAAAAAGTTGAAAATCAAGCGAGCATCTGACGAGTCGAGTCAAAATGGAATTGGTTTATTAGGTTTTTTACCTCATTTTACATCAAGAGTCTCCGCTGTAACGTGTATATATTGCAACAAGATATGCTTTTACCTTTCTGCAGACAAAGCTGCCAAAGTAAATACCGACACACCGATTGAAATATCTTTTACAAATTCTGATATCTTGCAGATAGTTGTGCCCCATGGCCACGATTCAAGTGTGTAAATAATGGACGTAAATGGCACACAAGTGATAATTACCTGCAAATGCATATTGCTCCATTAAGATTTATGTATTATTTGACATATAATTGTGACATCAAGCATATAATATCATACAAAACGTATAAGAAACTCTTATATATGTATATTGTACGTGTACATATTATATTATTTTATATATATATATACGTAAATTATATATTTTACTTACGTGCGCATAAAAAAATAATCTGTGAATACAGAAATTATACGGTACAAGCTGCGAGATATACGTTACAACGAGATTATATTTCCTACGTATACTCACCAATAGATCTCCGATTGCCAAAGATAGAACGTACGTATTCGGTACATTTCTCATTTTGGCATGACGTAAAAGTATGAAAATTAATGTGCCGTTTCCGAGTACACCCGCGATCATAATCAATAAAAATATTACTGGTACAAAATACGTTTCTGGTCGCTGGCTGTACGGTATATAATCGTCATAATATTCGTAATCGAATGTTTGATTCGTAACGTTTTCCATATTCTGTAACAAATCATTTTTTCGATAGTTGTAGAAGTAAGAAATGTTCATACGTGTAATATTACAGTGCCAAGTTTAGATTAAATAAACACTCGCGAACGTCGTCGATCCCTCTCGCTCTATCGTCGGACCGACCGACCAATATTACATTATTATTAACTAAATTAATATTAACTGTAGTGATATTATCTGAACTTAACTAGCTACATTAAACTACATGTTCTCAAAAGTTGTTTTGAAAAACAACGTAACGCAGGACGACGAAATCGAAGATGGATCAATAAATGACACGCGTCGTATACCGTTCAATGAAGAATGTGTGAACTTGAGCTGTTAGTTGAAGCTTAAATTTATGATATAACACGCCACGTGCGACAAAGTTGCATTTATGTAGAATTCTTTATGTTTAACTTTTCTACAAAACTTTTCATCTCACGTGAGATCCAAATAGTTCTCTTTTCGAAGAGAGATCTCGATTGATCTTTTTACACGCATATTCTCGGCTATTAATAAACTTTTATTTGAGTAGCACGATTTACTAAAGTAATCATCGTAATGTGTGCATCGTCTGTTTGTTCAGCTCTTTGAAGATTGATCTTTACCACAGAATATCTGGACTTCGGGTTTCAAGCTAGGCTTTTGAGTCGCTAAACACTATTTGTCGACATACAGGTGATCCTCTTTAATGTACACTAACTAGAAAATGACAAATTTACATTGTTTCGAAGTTCTGCGGAATTTCTTTTTTTTTTGTTTTGGTGGAAACAGTGTTCAAAGTTTTTTTAAAAATCTAACTGCCCGAACTTAATGATTTAACTTTTATTCAAGCCAATATTTCTGCTCTGATAAATAACTGCGTTACATTAATATTGACAAAAAAGAGATATAGCTAATATATAACATAAATTTAAATATGAAGATGTGCGTGTATACACTGATGTTTACTTTTTTTAAATGTAAATTACATATTTATAGACAAATCGATTGCAAACTGATCTTCGCGCCCGCGTGGTGATGACTTTAAATAACAATAAGATCGAGCAATTGTGATTCTCACAACATTGCAATAAACATTCCTTTTGTTGCGTGCAATGAAGTACGGCCAACACATTAATTACATAATTATATATTTAGGTTAATTAGCTGGTAGAATGGCAATTGTAACGTTCGACAGCAAATCAATCCGGCAAAATTCATATTGAAAAGTGTGTGAAACGTAGAGAGTAACAGATTCATTATGGTTCATTGGGATGCACAATGCACCACACCGGCGTGATAAATTGACTGGGAATATTGTTGTTCGCCAGAGGAGTAATTAATGCATTAATTGAACGTAAAGATCAGTTCTTGTTGGCTTGCGCCAACTCAATCATTGTGCAAATTGCGAATCTAAAACCTCTGTTTTACATTTTATTTTTTTGTTTATTTGTTGATATTTTACGCGATACGTATCACGATTATAATTAAATTTGTGTTTAGTAATTTTAGCAATATTTTAAGTACGTTCAACGTCGGTTTGCAATTTGTGCACTTACGTGTACTGTGCGATATATCAATCTAAATGTTGTCAATTATATTTGGCAAACCCTGTCGAAATCGAAAGTTAACTAACGAACGTTGTTAGTTAGTTTATTTTCTGTTTAAAAACACGAGTTTGTCATAAAATGCATCTATGTAAAATGCGGCTTTCTGTTGATTAAGATTGACTTAATCCTCGGTTACCGGTTTTAAAGCGTGAATAAATATTTACGTTTCATTTTGATTGACGATGCCGCGCACGAGCAGTAATTAATTTACAGATAATACATTACGTTGAGAGTTAAAATAAACTTCACTACAGTAACTTTGCCTAAAAGCACAGAAGTTTTGCAACTATTTACTTCGGTTTTTTTTTTTTTTTTTTTTAAATTTTTTTTTTTTTACGAACTAGGAAGTTCTACTCTCTGTGTGTGTGTTATTAATTAATTTCAGACAAATACCTAAAAGCACAGAAGTTATATATGCATTGTTTCTTTCTCTTCTTCTCGTTGTACGTGTGTATAGGTGTAATTTATTAACTGTAAATTTCGAAAGATAAATGTTACGTAACTGGAAACTTATTTTTTGCGCGCGTGTTTGTAAACAGTTTTTTGTAAACACTTTAAGATGTAAGTTAATGTTATATAGATCATATTAATTTGTATAGTAGCTTAATTTAGAGTAGAGAAAATTAAAATATCCAAAAACAGAAATTAAAACTCTAAAGGGAAGAAGATAAAAATTCTGTTTCGCACAAAACCGTATAATTCTCTTAAAAAATTCATGTATTTTTAGTCTTTTATCTGTTTACAGTAAAAATGGTGACGGATTGATTCCTGAGATCTCTTTGGCTTTTTGAGGGAATCAAGTAGAGCCAAAGCGGCAATTACACATTTTCTATTTAATCGGCAGGGTTAAATGTAATATTGCGAGAGTAGCACCATTTAACGATTCGCCGTGCCTCATTCTGTCGTTTCCGAAATTAATTCAATCTTTTCCATAGCGTTCGATATCCTTGGCACATTCTCGACAACTTCAATTTCCCCAGTAATTTCGAATCAAACGCAATTCTCATCGATTTTGCCTCCGAGAAAAATGCGTTCCGTTTACAAAGTTTAACGCAGACTCCGATAAAGCGTCTAAATTCGTGTTATGTTCGTTCGCCATCATTATAATATATCGATCGCGGAACAATCTGAAGAATTTTGACGAAAAATACGGAAATATCAATATTGTAATTTGACCTACATCAAATCATAGTTCTAAAATTGTTTCTCGAGATGAATTGGTATAAATGTGTGTGTGTCTAACGTAAAACATTTATATAAAAATGCGCAAAGATTTTAAATCACTAGCGTTTAAAACAAGCGCTTAAAAGAAATCGAAGTATTCATCTCTGGGTCTCTAGTTTATTTCCACAACATCAATTTATCAACGTGAACCGCAATAAAAGTTTTTTACTTTTAAGAACGGATATTAATAAACTGTAACGACAATGTAACGTCACAAAATCTGATCACAATTATAAATGATTCACGTATCTGCCCTCAGAATACGATATTCAATATTTGATTCCGTGCCATTTCAAAAAAGAATCTTTCGTTTTATTCAACGTATCGAGATAAATAAATATGCTTCTAGGTCAGAAATTGATTTACACGGCAGACCACATTACAGTCGAATTGCGTGCTAATTCAATGATGCGATTATTTTATTAGTTGTGCATTAACGAACGATGAAAACCCTTAATTTATCGTTATGACATGATCGATATCCGTTTAATTTTCACGTTCCGCAGAACGCGTGATAAAACATTGACCGCGTTCACCGGAGCTCAATCAATCAGTTTGCGCTGCAAAAGCGCAGCAGCTCTTTCATTTGATAAGATTTTTTTTTTTTTAGAATCAAAGGATAATATCCTTGTCAGACGGGATTTAGTTGTCGAAACGGCGGCGTTCTATTGAATTGACGATTGCGTTCTACCGAACGCGATCATTGAACGCTTATAAAAATCCATTAATCAATATGCCTTTTCAAATTTCTTGACATACGTAAAAAAAAAAAAAAAATATCAGAGATATATAAATATCTTTACGTATTCTTATAAATATTTATACATATATAATGGATCTTTGCATGAATGCGCGCGCGCTCGTCTATGCTCGTTTTGTAAAACTTACACGTGAATAAGCATATTGTACATACAATATTCATTTTCGTATATTTATAATCCGGCACGTATTTGCTTTTGTGCATTTAATTTAAATAATACACATTTAAATAATAATACACGTCCGTTTTTACAAAGCAATATTTATTGTTTTACGATTAAAAGAGTAATAACATTTGTTCAATGAATAAAGAGTAAAGTAAGGAGCATATCTCGGCTCGGAAAAACGTGAGGCCTGAATAAACTACGACGTCATAAGTGCGACTATATCCAGCCGAGTGTATATATTATTTATACTTTATAACACTTTTAGTCAGGGAGTTTTTTTATTCTGTTTTATTTCACCACCACTCCAATGCCTGTACTATTGACTGTGCTAATATCGCACAAATTAATATATTAAAAGACACATCTACATCATCATCCTGTGTATGTAGCCGCAACTGTCTCTCTCTATTCGCCCAGAGTGATCGATAATTTCAATTTAAAAATATTGAACGAGTATTAAATCACTCGGACATCCCTTCGTGTAAAAATAGCACTTGGCAGAAACTTTTAAGCACCTTCTTAACGTCGTCATTTTATTTTATCGTTACTAATTATCAGCCGTCATATTACGTTGTCTTATATCGATATATTGTCTTAAATATTAAAATTACGATTGAACCATTAGTATCTATAGTTATTGAATATAAACTAATAACTACTTTGTAGTCTAACGTTTATGCAAACTTAAAAATGTCACGCGTATAATTTGATGCAAAAGTAATGACTCAATCTTCATTTTATTTATACATATACATATCTATGTATGTATAAATATATGGATTCGTAAAATAAAGTTGTAAAATGATGCACAGAGATAAAAAATATTCTTAGAAAGTTTTATTTTATTTTCTTTAAATTGCCAAGTAGGTTAAAAAAAAGTTTGGCTTATTTATTAATTTTTTAACTTGTGGTGTAACATACGAGCTCATTGATTTGTTATATTTATCGGTTCTAATTTTCAGTTTTCTATATTATTCTATTGTTTTTTTAGTACATTTGTCATATATCCTTTTTTTACTCATATCATACATCAAAAACTGTATCCTACATTTTGCATTGCGCATATTTCAAAGACACTTCAAATGACACGGAAATCTGTGTATGTCTTGTTGTTGTCACTTGATCATTCGAAATAGAAGTAGCAAAGGCAAACTCCGTCGGACGAAAAGTTCGAGAAAATGCAAGCTACATAGTAAAAGAGCTTGGAAACGGAGACGGGATGAAAAGACGGATAACTTTTATGAAGCGAAACGAAGCGCGATAAAATTGGCTTGTTGCTTTTCAGATAATAGATGTGGACCGAGTGCCGATTGAAATGTATGTTGTATTGCTAATAAAAAGCGGATACCCTTCTGGCAATTGAAACATGTGGTTTTATCATCGAGAAAAATAGACACGCTTCTGGCACTGACATGTACGAAAAAAAAAAGTTAAAAGATTCTCTTTTTGGAGAATGTACATTGCGTACATTTATTTCGATCGCTTATTATATTTAGAACGGGAATTTTATCGCGAGGGAAGGGGAAGATTTTTTTATTAAGTTTTATTGACTTTTTGTTTCCAATCGATAAAGTTTGTCAACCCGCCGACGACGTTGACGAGATGCCATCGAATTGCTTGTACGATTTCAAATGTAAAATCTTACTATTTATTCTAAATGTGCAATTGACACAATATTTCACGATTTATTTTGCATATTGCGCTTGTTTACGGAAATGCGGTTAACGTTTTCGAAAAAGCCGAAACAATGACTGGGATCAATGTCACATTGTGTATACAAAATATCAGAATATTCCATATTGCAGCGAATTGAATGTACGGTTTACTATTGTGTATATATATATATATAAAATATACGTATACACGTGTTATAGAGGGCTTTTCACAGTCGTGGCGTTGAATCGCTCACGTGTGGCTCGTTTTTACAGAAAAAAAGAGTTGTGCAAAATATGGCCGAGAGTGTATCGACAGAAAACAGATGATTTTTTTTTTTTTTCATTGCCAGAATGTGACTGGGAACTAAATAACGTAAAGTGAGCATCTCGCGGAGGCGCGTATTTCTCTCCACGTCATTTGAGCAAACAAATAGAGTTAATACGTAAATATATTTATCGAAACTAGCAAGCTTACAGAATCTTCTATCTTTGAAAACATGTTTTTTCGAATTAACAAACTGTTCAAGAGAGTGCAGCGATATCGCTGCGCTACAGAGAGAGAGAGAGATTTGTAACAAAATTTACCGAATTTCGAGCGCGCTACTATCTAGCTGATCTGTCGCCTAAGGCCGCATTCGCGTTAAAATGGCGAACGTTATAACGGACGTTGCTGTATTTTTGAGTGAAAAAACAGATAATAAATGTGTGATCCTATTTCGCATTTGTTTCAATGTTGTGCCACAACGGGCGTAAAATAACGCAAGAGTGACCCTGACCTTAGAACGCGTGATGCGGAAAGAGAAAATGCAGTTATGAACCAGACCTGTGTGTTTATACATTAAATATACATACGTATTTTACATTTTAGAAATTTTGAATCAAGACTAAGCGAATTATAAAATCTTCGTTAATTAAGTAGATGCGTATGTGACGTATCTATTATTGCCGGAGCTACTTATGTCTGTTCAAAGGCAAAAGAAAATACAATAGCAACACTCATTAGCTAGACTCTCGTTTCTCGAGCGTAAATGCTATCTAAATTTCCATTACTAACGCTCAAACCTCTGTGATGAAATTCTGAATTTATTATAAGCCGTTAGTGGAGCTTTTTTATTTCTTAGTCGTTACAATTGATGGTGAGAACGCACGCACGTGTCTGTGCGTTGCGTTTGCGTAATAATCACGTGAAAGCTTAATAAAAGATCTCAAGAGTAACCATGTCAAAAGAAGATTAATAGATATGTAGGGCAAAAATAAGATTGTTGTTCGCGCGAGCTTTAGAATCGTACATCTTTCGTCTCGCAGAAACAACTCGCAGAAGGATGAGAACTGTACAATTTTTTTCGTTTAATCATTTTCTCTCAGTACTTCTGTCTCGCAACGAGCGCCGCCAAAAGAAATGAGATAGAGGAGAGGCATAAAAAAAAAAATCAAACCATCAAGAGAAATGTAAAAAATACGAGAATGGCATGTTCACAAAGAGAAACAATTTCGAAATTTGCGCGATCTGTGACAGAAAACAAAAATCAGTGCACGCGAAACCGTGCGATGGAACGTGTTTTTTTAACGGACGTTTGCGTCTTTGCACGTTTGATTCTTGTGCAATGCCTCGATGATATCTTTAACAATAAAAAGTGCAACACTTCGTGTGTAAAAGATGCGTTAATTCCTGCCCGTACGAAATAAAATATGAAAATTGTGTCATATAATTTGAAAATTGAATTATATTTACATTGAAATTCGCAATTTTGTTTTCACGAAAACGTTCTATAGCAGAATGGACGAAGCAGTTTGTGCGTTGGTCAATATTGCATAGTCTACGTCATTTCGTTCACAATGTAGGTATTATCGACTATTATAATTCGGTGCATGATGACATTTTGCATAAGTTACGCTCGATACGCGCGTAATGTACGTAGAATATATAATCAAGCGAGTAAAACGAAATACAGTCTTGAGTATCGCTGAATGTGCGCGGGATGTAACATATCATGCACGTTGATAGTTAATAGACGCGTAGATACTTCCTCGTACAATATAAGTGCGCCACAATTGCACTGCTGTTGCAGCTCGTATGATCCTCCGAATTAAAGTGGAAACTTTACGGCAACCTGGACCGGTATTATGAATAATCGGAGCGAGCATGTATATTTGTCGAAATCCGGAAGAAAAGTTCATAATACCAGATATTTAGAACAACGAACCGGGAGGATTTTCTCTGTACAAATTCTCTCTCGTTGAGAAGAAGAAGTTTGTTTAATCGCGACAATGTATGCGACGCTGTTGGAGGAGTTTAAATTGAGCGCGAGTCCTCTTGCTCCAAGAGGAAAAGTAAAGCGACACTGGAAACGGTCGAATTGTTATCAAACGTGACAAGCGTCTCGTCGAATTTCTTCTTTATATAAGACGAGCTACTGATTCGTCTCGATATCATCTTCTTTGTTATTTAATCGCAAACGTGGATCAATAAAAATACGTGTTTTTTTTCTTCTTTTTTTTTTTTGGTGAAACTTCTTTGATTAACGAAAGTAAGATTATTTTATGTCTGATTATTTCTCGTTCGTGCATCACATGAATTTCAAAGAGTTTGCAGAGAAGCAACATTATTATAAAAACGTTGAAAGTACCCGATAAATTTGTGCTCCGGTAAGCACACAAACTTGGTCTCGGCAAGACTTTCTTTCGGAAAAAGACTACGAAGAAATAGTTTATTTTTTATTTTTTTTTCTTAAGAAAAACTTGATTTTCTGACACACGACTTTACGCGTAAGAACAGTACGAACTGTGATCTCTTAAAAAATATTTAGAATTTACAAAAAGTATAAAAAAAAATCACGGAAAATTGCATCATTCTTAAAAAGTTGCACTTTAACAGATGAAATGTTGTTGCAAAAGCAAGAATTGCTACCGCATCCAATAGATATATATATCATTTAACTTCTGTCATTTGCCTGAAACGAACTTCTCACAAACAGAGAGCATCGAGAGATTGGAAATTACCGATTTGGTAAAAAATAACCGCCGGATAAAAATATAACTCGGTCACGGTCGTCCCGTTTTGACGAAAACCATCTTCGACAATTTATTCGATTTCGAGAGACGTTCGGGAACGTGGAAAAATGAATGACTTGAATTTGTCGTCAATTCGTCGCCGACTTCAGCACTTCATGATTCATAATGTTGCGATTACAGCTGACAGTTATGTCTGATGGATTTGTTATTCATGTTGAAACGCAGATTAAAATATTTTTTAAGATGACATTTTTCAAATAGTGTGTACATGTACATATGTATAAAAAAATAAATAATTAATTTCTATTGCGATACGTTTTTCCGCATTAAATGTATACATTTTGTCACAAATATTATTCATGTTATTGACGTCCCGCTGTAATAATTCATTGAAATTACACATGTTGCTCTTTTCGTTCTAATGTCTCGAGAATATGTCTCTTAACTATTAATCATTCAGACGGACCTTTGCTTCAATATTGATATCTGTCGCTACTGCTGTAAGCTGGCATTAAATCGATACTCGGTCCCATGGTAGTCCTTAACGTTGGAAGTGTCTATTTTTCAATAAGTCGCGCATACATTTCTCGATAACGTTTATACGCGACATGTGACGATATGTGATTCAATTTCAATTGTTTTCTTGTCACAAATTTGTTATCTCGAATACGACAAAAAACAGACCTGTTTGAATTAATGAAATTTTATAAATAACATTTAAAACGATCTCTCGTTGTCAGTGTCGAGTATCTATCGTTGCTGTTACTAACAATGTGTCAAATTTTTTCGTTGTGCTTTTACATTTCGTTTTTGCAAATGCTCTTCTCTATGAAATACTAGTAATCGATGTTGTGCTTTCAAAAAAAAAAAAAGCTTCTGTGATATTGTTTTTTTCAATACGCGACGGAAAGAACGCATCACACTATGCGAGTGAATATCCAAAATGAATTATTCAGCCTTATTTACTCCACCCTCTATATCGTCAAATTGCCGTCGAATATTTGATTATCTATTTAGCATATTCATACATTTCATTAACCCAGAATTCAAGACAAGGATACACTCTTAAGACTCAACTACGATACATTTGCGAAAGAAGAATTTTAGAAGATGAACCATTTATGAGAGAGTTGCTTACTTTGTGTTAAGCTGGCTAGTAGTGCTCAGAGAATTGAAGATATGAAATTGTCTTCCAAGAGTAAAAAAGTTTATAAAGTCTACATATCAAAGGGGGAAGGGAGTGAAAATGTTGACATATCTTTTTAAGTAAATCATAAAATTATTTGTTTTTGAAATATTTTACATGCAAATAAAACTTTGTTACTTTACAATTTCGGCTTTCGCGCGATACACATATCGATGCTTTTATTAGCCAAATCGCTATAGCCATCAATATAAATTCGTTATATCTTAAGTGCTCGCCGATTAGAAAAATCAATTTTAATTCTGAGAGAGTAGATATACTAGATAGCAATATACTTTAGAAACTTCTCGTAGTCGTGTTCAAACATTGTATATATACCCCACACTATGTATTGGTATACTAAATAGACACACGCACTCTCTGTTTTTCATTTGTTCCGTTTGTTTTTGTTTCGAAACGCAAGCTACACTCGGATGTAACAATATCGCAATCAGTTTTATTGTTTTTTTTTTATTAATACGTAAATAATGTGATTTGTAGTTCTACTTTTTTCTGTATGATTCCATAACGCTTTTTCATTACGCACTCTGTATGATTTCTTTTCTACACGTTTATTTTTTAACATAAAAATTATTTTGTTTCCGGAGTGAAAAAGAAAATGAGAAATTGGTTAAGTGGATCGGTTTTAATTAGTTGAAATCTTCTATAATTGAAACAACAGACATCGAGATATCGGCAATATGTCTGAAATCTTTATTCCAAGAGAACAATACATTTAATTGAAAAAACTACTTTTCGAGCTGATTTCGCTGAAAGTACCTTTCGTTTAAAGTTCATTCAGTTTTTCACTTCAAGCGAGAAAAAAAAACGACCAATCTGATTTGCGATGTAGTCAAGTCTAGTTAAAGTACAAGCAAGTCATGCGAGACATGATAAAGTCAAGAAATATTTATAAAGATTTATAAGTTATATCCGTCAAACAAATTTATTTGTTCGTTAATAATTGACGCAAATTTTGCTTGATGTTAGCAGAAAATTTATATTAAAGAAAGAAAAAAATGTTTACTGTAATAAAATTAATAAAATAAACAAACTCGGAAGAAAATAACAAGTTTGTAGTAACATTGTACATCGTTACAAGACGATAATTTAACAACAGTGTCGTTTTACAATTAGTAAAGGTCCGTCAAATATTTGCGATATATATTTCTATCTTGATTTTCTATAATAGCTCAATATGATCATTATCAAAAAACTTTCTTGACGAGATTACGGAAGTTTTTATCTATCAGAGAAGAAATTTGAGAATTATATCTAAAGCCAATATTATGCTCGATTTGTTATCGGCGTCTTAACGTCCTTAAACTTCAGAGTTACGAACAAATTTTTTTCTTTTGGAAAGACGAATATCACATGAGCGAGATTCGCGCGAACTAATAAAATCTTATTTTGACAGAATCTACGAAAGCAACATTTCATTTGTTTAATTCTTCTTGACATTTTAATAATTGCCGCGCGTTGTATACCTTTAATTACACAAAGTCTTTCAATAACGAATTCTCTTCTCCGGGAAGATAACAAATTGAACCAATTGCTATTCCAATATTGGTAGTAATTGGTAACACAAGATATTTCAAATCAGCCGAGTTATCCGTTACGTGCGGATTGCATTTATTACTGCGACAACGATACTTCCTAAAAAAAAAAAAAATTTATAGCTCTGTTCTTATAGTTTTGATTTCTATTTCATTTTAAATTCTCGGTTTCTTTTGTTTAATAATTGCCGTATTGTGTAATAATTGTCATGAATAAATTCAAATAGGAGCGTAATGATTCTTCGGAATTGACTGTTCAATTTTGCGTTTTGATACAAAGCAGAATTAAACAGACGTTGCTGCTAAATGATTTCGATTGAAATACACGAACGTACGTACGTACAACTTACAACCTCGCGTCGTAGCGATGACGAACTTTATCGTGTTAGACGATTTATATGAGAATTTGCAAAAATAAAATTATAAGACGAGTTTGAAAAAAATTAATAAATAGATAAAAAACGACTGTCGGTTTTTATAACAAAAGCGCGCGGTGTTAACAAGTCAGAAACAGTCACGTTTTTGTTTCGAAACGTCAAATATCAAAAATATCAGATTTTGAAAATACGAACTTTCTCAGTCACATTGAAATTCGTTATAGAGAAAGTGTACAAAGAACTACCTTCAATGTAACCCGTACCATATGAGCTTTTACTGTGTCCGAGTTGAATACTCAGCTCGCTAGAGAATGCCGTGCAATACGGTTTAGCTGTCTGTGCATCGTTCTTATGTGCACCGTAGTTGTATGAAAAATGTATGTATATATCACGTAAATATTATAAAAGAGTAGGTACGTTTGTGAATGCTCTGCACAGTTTGAATACTCTATGCACATTAGGTTACTGAACACGCGCGCACGCACGCGTATGTGTGTGTGTATTTTAAAGTTTTACTTTTCGAGATTGCGTTTTCTCGGTAGGAACTAATAGGAACTAAATTTTCGCGCAAGGTCAAAGATATACTTTACGATTCGCGATTGCTTATTTTCTCACAGTTCACTTGTCATCGGGGAATTTTCACGCTATTCTACCCGCTTCTGCTATGTCTGTAATAAAAAACTTCATATGCATTTTACAAGAAGTGTGTTTCTCTTAAAGAATGCAATATACTTCTCTCGTTCAATTTTTGCATTTTTTATTACAGAGAGAAAGTAATATAGTCACGTTTTGTGTAATGAAATACGCGTGTGTGGTGTTTTAGACGCATTTAAATAATGTGTCTCCGCGAAAGAAACAATTGCGTGTGTTGTGTGTGTGTGTGTGTGCTTCTCATTATTTAACTTTGAAAAACAAAATGTATAAACTTACGTGTGTTTTTATAGCTTTCTGAACAACTTGAAACTCACACGGCAATCGCAATTTTAATTTGACTGACCTTGTCAAATGATTCTGAAAAGTAAAATTATTGCGCCGTTAGAGAATTTATAAACGGATATAAATTCCCGTGTGTGCATTTTTAAGATTGACGTTTCTCTTTTATACGTTTGTCTTATACACAAACATTTTTTTCGTGTAAGCAGTCGGCAGCAATCTGCAAGTTATCAGACTTAAGATGTATTAATGTCTGCCTGAGTTTATTTTCGCGTTATTAATCAACCAGGTTTTTGTATTTTAAAGCGTTTGGTAATATAGATAGAGCAACGGAATATTTTCATCAATAGCGACTTTAAGACTCATGAACTCTTGAGTGACGAATTAATAAAAACTTTGATATGTGCGCATCTGTGACCTTTAAAGTATTATGTCGTTTGTCACGTGGGCCACGCGGATATATTCTTTACACGTCACGTTCTCGTATCGAAGCCGCCGTAATTCTGTTCCATATCTGTATGGGACTGTCGTAGTCCCGAGCCACTTGTCGCAATACGATTTTCGTTTGTTTTGTAACTTTCCGTTTCGCTTTTATACATCTTCACACTTTGCAACGTGGGAAACAGATAATACTGCGCGAATTCAGCGTGCAGAAATTAAATATGTGACATTACACACACAATAAGTAACTTTTGCAATATGTAATATTATTAAAAAACTTCATTACATATGTTTTTTTACGCAGTTTTATACAAGTGCGAGTAAGTTTATACGCGCGATATCTTGAAGACTGTTTGTTCGCAGCAGTTATGGTTTTTTTTTAAGTACATAGATGAGAGCGCATATAGATGAAAAATATATTACGCAATCCAAGGCGAGTAAAGTGATATAAACCAGTCGAAACTTTCGCGCGACGATTCGAGATATAATTTTCGAAAACAAAATTTATACCTCAATTGCTGCGCTCAATTTTGTTGCGCCTGAATTTGACAGACGTGCTGATAGTGATAGCAAGCTATCAAATGTTTGAATATCAATGTCTGCCGGAACTTCCTATTTCACACAGATAACAGACACCAAGTAGCGATTGTGACAACAAACTTAAAGAACACTTCCAAAGTTATTTGACATTAACCTACTTATTGATATAGCGCGCGCGTTTACTGAATATTTACAGCAAGTCTTCCCTTATTCAGTACGTATTAACATAAAAAAAAGCCAGAAATAAAAGTCTTTTTTCTTGAACAAATAACGTTAAAGTTATTCTTAGATTATAATGAATTCTTATTTCTGTCATCGTGAAAAGTAGTGGCAATTTACATTGCGATTAGACATTTTTTATTTTATTATTTAGAGTAAAATAAAAGAATTCAAGAAAATAAATGTACATATTTTTAAATAATTTTAATTATTTATTTTCTTTCTCTCTTTCTCTCTCTTTCTTTCTCTCTCTCTCTCACACTCTCTCTCTCTTTTCCTGTCTATCTCTTTCATTAAACAAATTTCCTATAAATCTTTTATTATTCAATAAAAAAAAAAAAAAAATAAAGAAGAGAAGCAAAACGTTCGGTGCAACGCTTAATACCTTCGTTCCAAGAGATTCTAGTTCGCGCTACGTTGTTTCATTGAGACGAGCATATTAGATAATTAAGCGGGAAAAGCAATAATAAAATACTATTGACTTCAGAAATCTTCCTCTTGAAATATTAGTAGTAGGGAAATGGCCAATGTGAGGCAAAAAACCAGATCTTCGGGTCAATAGAATTCTT
>QVOA01013399.1:0-15557 GCA_014825685.1 Pseudomyrmex cubaensis
CTCAAGAGAGAAGGAAAGAGAGAGAGAAAAAGAGAGGGAAAGAGAAGAGGAGATCTTGAGATCTGAGAGACGACTATGAATTCGGGCCGAAATGGTCCTGTAAACCATCGCACCATTTTTTAAACTGGTAAAGTGATTACGTTTCTGCCGAATATCGTGATGAAAAGTGTGAGACATTGGGGTAAAGATTGGAAATATATTAGAACATGGTAGATGTAACTACGATCATGATGTACACATGTGAATATTTATTTTCGGATAAGATGTAAAAGTGTGTGTATATTTTTCCGTCCCACTTTGCACAGACTGCGGACTGTCAGCTGCAGTATCTTTTACTGCTTCTGGTGTGGTTAAAAAATATAGCACACGCAGTTACATGTGTAACTTTGGACTAAGAAATGTAAATTATCATGTTTCCAAAAAGAAATAATTTCTTGGTTTTTTTTTTTAATTTTGTTTGGTCGTATTCCTGGCACAGATTAGAGCTGGAACTTGTGGACATATCACGAAATAGAACCATGGCCATGTTGACATACCGACAAGTCGTTCGTGGACATGGCTACGTAGTTGCCAATGTGCACCACTTGTAGACATTGCGCTGACTTAGGGCGATACTACGATTACACATTCTCTTATGGACCTAGCCGCTCTCAGTCTTTTCTCTGCTTGTATTTTTCTGCGCAGCTTCACGCAGCTTTGCGCGGGAAAAGAAGTACGCAAACTATATTGGAACGTCTCGTAACCATAAACGCTCGGCTACGTACAAAAAAAGTGAAAGATATACAAGTAAAATTATATATTTAAACTACCAGAAAAATGGCGAATAAAGTAATGAGAGATTATAATAAGGACAAAGGTATCTTTCGGTTTTAGTTTAATTAATTTGTACATTTGTGTTTATAAGCAAAACTGATTTATATGACTCAATTAATAATGAGTAGTTTTGTGTAATAATGTTGACATAAACCACTAACACGTAAAGTCGGCTTAAATTTCACCAATTTTTGGCTTGAATTTTTCAGAACTATTAAAGACATTTTTTTTGGAATTTGTGACAATAAACGACAAGGAAGGAGATAAAGTCTTCAAGTATAGACAACAGCTGACCAAAATAGCACATAGGGAACAGCTCAGTTTTGAGATTGATTTAGATGATGTACAATTATTTGATGAAGATGTGGCAAAAGCTATTGCTAACAATACAAGAAGATACACTAATTTAGTATTAAATGTAAGTATATATTTTGCTTTAGGCATATTAAAAGTATGTTTATAACTACTTACTATTGTGTATAATAAATACACAAAATAAAATAAATAAATATTTTATGAATATATAGATTATATGAAACATTTATCCTTATAAAGTTTATCACATAGAAGAATAAAGTTTCTTTGCAAAGAACATGTGCATATTTATTAAGTTGCTTTACATGTTTTACTATTTGTTTATGTTAAATTAAATAACTTAATATCTTTTTAACTAGTTGGTTCAAGACATGCTTCCTGATTTTAAAGAAAGAACAATTTTACCTAAAGATTCATTGGATATTTATATGGAACATCGATTATTAACGCAAGCACGTAATAAAAATCAAGGTGAAGCTCACGATAACAGAGTACAATATGCTCCGGAATTGATGCGTCGTTTGTAAGAAAATTAAATATCTATTTAAACAAACAAGATACTCGTGTTCACAAAAATTATTAATATATTTTATTATTACAATCTTGTGGATCACAAAACTGTTATTTCTTTTAGTGAAGTATATTTTAGAGATTTCTCTGATGTAAAACCATGTGCAGTAAGAGATATTAAGGCAGATAAAATAGGAAAATTAGTGACAGTCCGAGGTATCGTTACGAGAGCTACAGAAGTGAAGCCGATGATAGTTGTGGCAACGTACACATGCGACGAATGTGGTTCGGAAGTGAGCCAGCCGGTAAAAAAAAACCACAAATTTTACTTTGTGTGTGTGTGTGTATTTAAGAAATCTACATATTCTCTTCTTTATTTAATCTAAAAATACTGTAACATTAATATTCTATAAGTTTTATATTTAAAAAGAAGGTTTTCTAACATAAATTACACTGCTATTGTATAGGTGCAATCTTTAAGCTTTATGCCTATACAAACATGTCCGAGTGACGCATGCCGTGTAAATAAATCCAGTGGTAGATTGCATCTGCAAACAAAAGGGTCAAAATTTATCAAGTTTCAAGAAATAAAATTGCAAGAACATGTAAGTTTGCAAATATTTATAATCGTATACAGATTTTCTTTAAATATTAATAGGCGCGTTTTACAGAGTGAACAAGTTCCAGTTGGTCATATACCACGATCTTTAACGGTCTTCTGTAAAGGCGAGACGACAGCACATTGTCTACCGGGCGATCATGTCATTATTACCGGTATATTCTTGCCTTTTCTGAAAACTGGCTTCACCGCTAGATCCGGAACTGCACTGTCCAGTGAAACTTACTTAGACGCACATGTAAGAATAAATATTTGTAGAAACATATGGATTTTCGATCATTTTTTAATTTTTTATATTGATGTGAAACAAAATTTCTATTCGTTTTCAGAAAGTGGTGTGCCTTAATAACGTGGATACGGATGACGTTAACGCCGAATTGACCAATGAAGAACTGAGTGTACTGACGCAAGATGATTTTTATAACAAATTAGCCTGTTCTTTAGCACCTGAAATTTACGGTCTTGAGGATGTGAAAAAGGCACTATTGTTGCTGCTCGTTGGTGGAACAGACAAGAAAAAAGGCGACATTAAAATTCGAGGTGATGAGATACACACATCACAGATATTTAAAAAAGTTCTGTGTCAGATGATTTGAGAAACTTTCATATATTGTTAATTTCGTGCAAATGCATATGTATGGAACTATGGTGGAAGAAAATATTTTTATTCTGTTTGTTATTAGGCAATATTAACATCTGCTTGATGGGAGATCCTGGTGTGGCGAAGTCGCAGTTATTGTCTTATATCACACGATTGGCTTCGAGGTCACAATACACTACAGGAAGAGGATCGTCCGGTGTAGGTCTGACAGCTGCGATCATGAAAGATCCTTTCACCGGTCAAATGGTACTGGAGGGCGGAGCTCTGGTATTAGCTGATCAAGGAGTCTGTTGCATCGACGAATTCGATAAGATGGCAGACGCGGACAGAACGGCGATACACGAGGTGATGGAGCAACAAACTATATCTATTGCCAAAGCTGGCATAATGACCCGCTTGAACGCCAGAGTTTCCATACTAGCCGCCGCCAATCCGGCGTACGGCAGATACAACCCACAGAGATCGGTCGAGCAAAATATTCAATTGCCCGCCGCGTTATTGTCACGATTTGATCTGTTGTGGCTTATTCAGGATCGCGCAGATCGAAGTAATGATCTTAAGTAAGTGTGCAAAGTATAGTGTTTTAATGTATATAGTAATACTAATTTTATTGTTTTCTTCTCTGATCTATTTGCATGTTATTGCTTTACGTATGTGTAATAAATATAAATACAAATAACTTTTCATAGACTAGCGCAGCATATCACTTATGTGCACCAACATTGCTCCCAACCTCCAACAGAGACTCAGACCATAGACATGAAACTGATAAGAAAATATTTAAATCTGTGTAAAACGAAAGAACCTATTGTGCCAGAGGAATTGACAGAATACATTGTTGGTATGTGCAAAAAGCGTATATATTAGACATCGTGTGTTTAATAAAAGATTACTTAATTTCTTACTGTTGTATTTGTAGATTCTTACGTGGCAATGCGACAAGAAGCGCGTAATAGCTATGACAAGACATTCACCTCTGCTCGAAACCTGCTGGCTATTCTCCGATTGTCAACTGCATTAGCCCGGCTGCGACTGTCGAACGTGGTCGACAAAGATGACATAACAGAAGCGAACAGATTGCTAGAAATGTCCAAGCATTCCATCAATTACTCCGAGCAACGCCCGAACAATGCGCAACAAAATCCGATTAACAAGATTTTCCATCTGATACGGGAACTGGCCGGCGATAAGAAAACAGTCAAAGTGTCGGACATTCTAGAACGATGTACTAGCAAGGGTTTCAATCCTGATCCTATATACAAATGTATTGAAGAATATGAAGCATTGAATGTTTGGCAGGTCAATCAAACTAGAACGATGATTACTTTTATTTAATTTTACAAGACAAAATATACATATTTATGTGGAATTTAATGCATTTTTTGAAAAAATGACTTTGAAAACAAAAACTTATATTCTTTTGTAAGACAAGATATTATATGATGATATTCATAAAAATCACTCTTTTGTACAAGACAATAAACATTGAAAGTATTATCACTGAATGGATATATTTACATTAATGCTACTGTGCAACATGTGTATATAAATAATCTTACTTCATAAAAATTATGTAGAAGGTAATTTTTATAAATTTAGCAGAGAAATTACTGAAACTCTAATGATGTATACTTAATGCATCACTTTGCACTTCATGACTCAGTTGTGTCTGTAAATTTGATAATTTGTTTTTTAACGCAGCAATCCCCATCATAACGATATTTTCAGGCTTTAAAGCACCGCTGCTTTCAACATTGAAATAATATTTGTTGGGTTTGGCTTCCCAATCAAATTGTGCTTCATCTAAAAAAGTAAATATATTTAAAAAATATTAAAATTTATATAAAACATATTTGGTACAAAAGTTCAAATACAAATTATGCTCACATTGGTCTTCTTCCAGTTCGCTGTATTCTGATTTAGGCCATTCATCTGCTTTAGGATATAAGGTATGTCTCATAGCATTGTCCGGATCATATTCAAAGCTTACACCTGCAGTTGGATTCCATTTTGCATGTTCCTTTCCAAAACCTTTCTTCGCATATGCTCTGAGTTTGAGCTCCTGGCCCTTTCTTAGTTTTACTATTAATATCTCTGTAATATGTTCCAAATAGAATTATATTATTTTAAATCAATATAAATTCTTTGTAATATATATCACACAAAAAAATAAATAAGAACCATCTGATTCTCCATATTCATTTGTTTCATCTTCTCTGTGTCTTGATGTAACAGGTAAAACTCTAGGATCACTCGATTTAAGATCTGCTGTTGTCACATGTCTGGTTGTATCTTCTGTACATTTGACATCCAATGTAAATTCTACACTACATTCTGGACAAAAATCCATGCATGAGCAATCTCTGGTGTATTGTATCCTGTCAACTACCTAAACAAGAAAGAAGTTTTTCTTTCATATTTAAACTATCTCACAATAAAGAAAAGTCCTATTAAGTATAAACAAGGAAGAGGTAACATATCAAGTGTAATTTTTTTACATTACATCGTCACTGATCAATGGTATCATTCCAATTCTGTGTGCTAAGAATTCGTCACTCAGTACTGTAGAATTTGCTTCCAGCTGTATCCAGTCGATGGCCATTGTTGGAGTCTCGGCAATGAAAACTCGTCTCATGCTATTTGCAACGCTGAAATACATGTGTAATCATCTATTAGACATTGCAAGCAAAAACAAAAAAGACTTGGAACTTAATTCTAACCTGATCTAATTGCGCCAAACTCACCTCAAATCCGTATCTTCGACTTGAAATTTAACATTTTCTTCAGTTAAGTCCGAGATATGAACTGACGGCTGATTAGCGTACGGCATTTTACTTTATTAACGAATCTGTCTTTAACTAATTCTTGTTTACTCGCACACCTGCTAAACACAACACCTCTCTACACCATGCAATCAATAATGGCTAAAAGCCAGTTTATTAGCGGCAAAGTCGTATGAATGTATCATGCATCCTTGAATCAAAAAAGTTTGGCCGTTCAGTTGGTACTCCGTGCAAAATGGTTTCGTGTCCTGGCAACCCTGACAAAAGTGTATACGACAGAATGCCATCGTGACGGAACCAACACACGCAATTATTGAAAAACGCAGTCGATTTGGCGATAAACTAGTATCATTGTTTCGTAAGAGGAGTAACGTTCTGTCGTCTATGTGCGATTATCGTGGAGCCTCGTGTTATCACCGTATAGGTTATAATAGCGTATACGTAAGTTAAGAGTAATAACTAGAAAGAACACAAAGAGAGAAAGAAAAAAGTGCGAGTACGCGTAATATATCGATCCTTTTGTTATTTTCCACGCGAAACGTATACACGCGTGCGATAAGAGTGACAGATAGGTAAAGAGAGAAAAAGAAAAAAAGCGTATGTGTTCAATGAGAGAGACAGAGAAAATGACACAAAGGAGAGGTTAGGAAATGCTCGGTGTTTTCTTTTAAAGAACTGTTTTCGCAGAAATCAGGTGATTCATCACCGAAGACGTTTGCGAACATCGTCTGCGCTCTTTACAAATGTCAAAGCTTATCGCACGGCGCTTATCTCATACCTAAACTTTGCTACGGTTCACCGGCACGCAAGGGCGCGAAAAAAAAAAAAAAATAAAAAAAATAAAAAAAATAAAAAAATAAAAAAAATTGTCCGCGATCGCAGGTTGAGAGTTTTTGTTTGGAAAGGAAGAAAGAAAGTGAGATAAATATACATTTATCACACTATAAAAATTATAAGTCATGATAACTCGGCGTTGTAAAAAAAAAAAAAAACGAATGTGTTTCTTTGTGGCGCAGCCGTGACACAATTTACTGGAAACTCGTGACTATGAATATTTGGAATTGATCATCACGGCCAGTCTCGGTGTTGTCACTCGCATACTAATCTATATTTTTGCAACAATTATCGACACCTTGCGCACTTGCGAAGGTTTGCACTAGGATAAGCAAACCTATATAAACGCGAGATAAGATAGGAGAAAATAAATTTACGAGGCGAAGTGAGATGCTTAGTTCGCATTGAGATACTTGGAGTGCAGTAATATTTAATTCGCAAATGAGAGAAGTGACGGTTTAATTTTTTTTTATTTAATTTCTCGATATTTTCTGTGCTACAATAAAAACATTTAACGTTTGTCACACTCACATATCATTTTTATCAACAAAATAATAGCAAGTAATATTAAATGCACTTTGCGTCTTTTGTATATTGCATCGGGTATTCGACGAAATAATTGACGAAAGCGCGCGATCGTTTAATTGCAGAGATAATTGCCACTGCACGTCTGCTATTAACTATGACGACTCGAGATACAAATGAGGATCAGCTCGATAATCTACCGCACGTGGAATGGGACAGCACGGCATCTGAAGCATCTGGAAATCTGATATTTCCCCCTCCATTGAGCCCTTTGAAATGTCAGATAGCTGGCCATCCTTTTAACGGCGAAAAACACACTATTGGCAAGTATACTTTATGAATCATCGAGTCTTTTTTTTTTTATGTACGTACAATTTCAAAATACTTGATAAAAAAAAGTATTAAAAGACACGCGTGTAAATATTAACGCTTTAAATCAGTTGCGAATATTTACAGTGACAAATATATATTTATAATTCAACATTGTTACACGTTAAAATAACATCGCAAACAATTTTCTATATGATTACAGGCATGCTGGTGTGCAGGAAGACTGGAAACGTGCTGAAACCAGCGACTAAAGTAATTCTCGGAGAAAGAGAAATTGCGTTCTACGAGAATCTGAGGAATTCCCGGAATCCTACAATAGTGCAATTAAAAAAACTCGTTCCGTGTTATTATGGCACGACGGAACTGTGGGTTTTTAACAAACGTAAGTATTGTCTTTATAAGTAAAAATGCAGTATATAATGTCTCTTCCATAGCGCATAAATTTTCTCTTGTGTGTTCGATGACAGGTACAAAGTTTCTCAAGCTTAGGAATATCACGGACGGCATGGCTGAGCCATGTGTGATGGATATCAAGATCGGCCGTCGCACTTGGGATCCTCTAGCCACGCCCGAGAAGAAAGCAACGGAAGAACTCAAGTATGCTGAATCGAAGCGTGCTTATGGTTTTTGTATAACCGGTTTTCAAGTATATTGTCACTCCACTGGACGATTAAAAAAATTTGACAGAGATTATGGCAAGAAACTCGATGCCAAGGGCGTCGTAGAAGGTATCTGCTTTAGAGTTTTAGGAGATAAACGAAGTCGATTATATATAACATAAAAGAAAGGAAACTGTAACTTGGTGCAAAGCAAATCAATTGAAGATTCATGAAAAATCTATTTCAGGATATAGGAAGTAGTGAGTTTTCTCTTAAATAACCGAGATAGCACGTTGTCCGCCTCCGATTCGAGCACGGCTAAGGCTAAGTCTTTTAACTTACCGGTGATCGGCCGGAAATCGAAATTAGTGTATTTTTCAATTTGTGAAATATCAATGAATGCATTTTAACTTTAGAACGCCGAGAAAAGCTGTATTATATTAGTGTCGTCCTCAACAGTTCTATCTTAAAAATTAAAGATAATCAATATCGTCTTAATTTTTTGTCTGTATATTGTTGATATACTTCTTGATGTTATATAATAAATTGATTATTTGATAAGAGCGACAGTTCACATCGGCGTTCTAAAGTCAATAACAAAATCATCTCAGCTTAAACACGCTATTAAAATGTCGGTAATAATACGGTGTAATAAAAGAATGGATCTTTGCGACTGTGTTACTTCACGTACTGTCATAATTTAGAGATAAGACTTCGTTATAAGCTTCCTGTTTGGTGAAACCGCGTTAAAAGATTTCTTCTTGTCTTCACGCAGCACTGAAAACTTTCTTGAACATAACACCTGAGAGGCCAGCCTGTCGACATTTGCTCTTCGAACTACTGTCATTTTTGGGAAGAATTATGCTGTTCTTTCGCATGCAGCGGAAGTATCGTTTCTACTCCAGCTCATTACTGGTCGCCTACGATGCTCAAAAATTGCGGGAACACTATTGTGCGGATAGTAAGGATTCCAGTGAACTTACAAATTCCAAGATTGAAACTGTTTCTTTTTCGACAACAAGCACTTCTTTGAACACAAATACGTCTGAACAGTCTTCGCCAACCGTACCTGTATCCAGCATAGGAATTAAAAGAGACTGGACAGAGGAACAAAAAAATAGACCAATGCTCAAAAGGAGCACAAGTTTCAATATTGAACCCGTGCCGATAGTGTGCGAACAGATATCCGATCAAACCGCTTACAGTCCGGACTTGAAAACGGACCGGCTGTGTCAATCGTGTCCGAGTCAATTTTCGCTTCCACAAACGAACAACGTCAAATATAATGTAACGCAAGATAATCATGGTGTTCCAATGAACAAAGACGAGTGGGTTAGAGTGAACATGATTGACTTCACACACGTCTTCTCGGCGGACGACAACTCTGGTCTGGATTTGAATTATTTGGATGGCATCGAAAACCTGATCAAGCTCATAAACACATTTTACAAACAGGCTTACAAACGCGACTCCAATCAAAATTGCAGCGCCACAATCGCGCAATAAAGCTATTCTACTTAAAGAATAATATATTATTTGACGATGTTCCAGGAAATGAACGGAAAAGTTAGGCGGAGACGGTAGGAATCTCCGGCGAATATAATGTGTAGAAAGTGTTGGGGCGGATCGAGATGGTAAGACAAAGGTGGAAGGAATAATCAATATAAGAGATCTCTTATGACAATCGTCAAGTTGAAAGAAGCTATTATTCACCACTAAAAAAAACTATGTTGTCATAGTTTTTTCGAGAGTATAAAATGCTGAAGAAGAGTAAAGAGTAAAGACATCGGATGTCAATGCACAGAATACGGCACTTTTATGCAATTCTACGGCAATGTGTTCCTTTCGAAGATCTTCGACATTATTCGACGCGGAGTCGAATAACGTAAAAAAACGAGAATTTTACCACGAACTTTGGAAACGCAAAATGAGAAAAAAAACAGCCCAAATACACACAGTCGAATACAATACGTTAACAATTATAAATCCAAATAAATACAAAAAGAAATGTCTTCACAGAAAACAATAAAATAAAGACTTTTTATACTTTGCCAAAAGAAAAACTGTGTAATGTAATGTATAGAGAATCTATATAGGAATTTCATACATTTCGCGTTTGATTGTTCCCAATCATCTTAGAGAAATAAAGAGCACCTCATTGTAAATGCCCGACAATTGTTCGAATAACGTTCGTACTACGACGACAATAAGTCGCATTTTGTAAACAGAAACACATTATATCGCGATGACGCGAGTAAAAGTCTTTTTCAAAGTACTATTATTATTGATTTTGCCATGTTACAAATATTTATATTGTACGCATAAAAAAAATACAGATTATTGTAATTACACCAGCAGCAATAAATCATTACGATATATGTATAGAATGGGGAATATAAATATTTATTGAACTCTTTTCACTCTGAAGTAGACTTCAAATATTTACATCACAGGCCAGCAATAGTTTACGTCACAACGAGGATAATATAAATATACATTTGACGGCGCAGCTTAAGCTACGCCAAGCAAACCGCAAAAAACTTTAGGATCAATCAGCATCGCAATAAAAATATCGACTTTACATATCGTTTGTTTTTTTTGTTAGAGAAGATTAAACGCGGAATATTCTTTTGTTTTTTTTTTAATGATTACTCTTCGTAATAATAAATTTGTTGTATACATTAATTTTTTGTAAGTCAGTTTCAGCTTTCAGGAATAAGTAGACCTCTTTTGTTGTATAATATTTTATTCGCCAGTCACTCGTAAACAGTTTTTTTTACAGACCGTCGCCGATCGGCGGATGCGCCGCTGCGACAATGATCAACCGCGACAATAATAATTTGCTTAATCTCTTGTATAACATTTATAATAACACACGCGCGTATGCGCTCTTGCACGCACACGCATATATATTATTATTTATATAAGAATGCGCGTACAAGTGAAATGTACATACACAGCACATGTATATACATTATGTAGATTACTCATGATCACCATTCGCATTTGTCGCCTCCGTTACCTTGTCATTTACGTTTAATGTGTTCTCATTTAATTTCAATAAGAATTTATGTCAATTTTAATATCGAAGGCTTTGTCTAATCTAAATCGGCATCTTTCAAATTCATTCTAACTTAACTTCAATCAAATCTTATTCATTTGTTATTCAGTTTCACGTTAATTAAAAATCACAGAAATTTAGAACAGCCAAAGGTGTTTTGCTGCGAATTTGAGAACGACGGCATTTGTTATTAAAAATACAATCAAACTGTTGTATCGCACAAGTAGCATTTTTAGTTTAGATGAATAAGTAAATAAATTATAATAAATCAATTTATTTAGCCGATATTTAGCCGAAGTGTTGTTGTTACATACGTTAAAATTGCCTCTTTTGTTTCTCATGTTGGGAAAATTTGCGTGCGAAATTTAGTCGCTTTTTTTAAACAAGAACGCAATGCTAACAAGATAATAATATAAGTAGCCCTACATATCACATAGTAAAATCAAGGGGTGGGGGCAACAATAAATATTGCAAAACGAATTAAATAGCTAACCATTGTGAAGTCTGGTCTACATAAATCGCAAGTCCAAAACAATTTGGCTGCTCGACAATTTGCGAGCGGTCACTTGCACGTGATCTACGACGATCTGCGTTTGCGACTTACGTAGACCGGGCCTAACGTAAATAGTTTCATAGGAAACAGCGGATCTTGTTAGTGTGTGTATGATAAAATATGCAACGTTACTAAGCTAATACAGTAATACCTCCAACATATCGTCGAGTATGTCTTCTTCAATACATTCTTTATCTCTTACTCGTGTAAAGTCTTTCTCTTTTGTCACTCGAGCTATAGTTTCTGACTACTTGAATCTGTCTTCGCGCTACGTTCGCTTCAATCCCGCAACTCGACGCTTCACACGGAGATAATACCGTAATTGTTACACGATATAATATCAAACATATCTCTCTCTCACTATTTTTTTTTTTTTTTCATTCACTTTCTAATTACATACGTAGATATAATTGCAAAGCGATTTGATGAAAAAAACGATTAGTTTACGAACGATTAAAGATAAAGTCGTTCGTGCGTGTGTGTTTTCCATGAATTCACGATAAAAAGCAAGAAGAGAAATCATGAAAAGAAGACAAATCACTTTGCTACGAGGCAAATGGCAATAACGACGAGAGACGCAATACGGCTTCGTGTTGAAATTGTTCGAATTCACGTTTGCATTCTCGTTCACACGTTTCGTTTACGTACATTATATAATTAATTTTCGCTATGTAACGTTATAGTTAACGGTTAATTCGTCAATAATTATTTCAGTTGCTTTATTAGCTGCTACTTTCATTTAGGTCGATATATTTATAACGTATATATCTATATATATATATTTATATATATATATATGTATATAAATACAGCAAGCATTCGTTATATATTTACAATTCGATTACCTCATTTCCCCTCTTCTTCTATTTACGCTCTCTCTTTCTCTCATTCTCACTTCCGTTTTCTCACATCTCGTTTAATCTCGCTCTCTAGCGTATCTATTTTTTTTTTCAAAACGCACAATTCTTTTTTACACGATTCGCCAATAATATAATATATTAACATTTTCATTTTCTATGTCGAACAGCAACAATCACATATGGAGCCTATCTCGCGTCTCAACAATTATCAATAATATAAATAACACATAAAAAATATGAAGAAGTACTCGTGTGTCTCGTCGTGTCAAACTTCGTCGTGTCGAATTCGAAATGCATTATATTGTGTAGGTGCGACAGATTAATAGCTGCACAACGAGATCAACACGTCACGCGAAACTGATATCGACTGAGGTCGAAGACCTTCAATGGCATCGACACGGCGACGAACAAGGACGACGAGAACATGTTAAGAGCCACGACCTACGCGCGCACGTTCGCCTGACTGAATGCGCTGCCTAAATTCGCCCGACAAAGGCCGCTACGAAATTGAAGAATTACGACGGCAAACTCGAACAATTGCGCGCTTGGCCCACGCTGAATTAGGCTCCTCGCCGCCAGCGAACCCGCTCTCCCTTTCTCTCTCTGTCTCTCTCATCGGATTTTCGATCTTATTAGCGCACTCTAAAAGGAAGGACCTTACGGACAATAGCACGTCCGATTACGAAAGTGAATCAGACTCGCGGGACCGTTGTTCATCGATTCAATGGATTTAAGTGATCCAATTGGATATATACTGTAAAGTAAATACGATGACTCGGCCGTCGAAATTCTCTAATTACGGGCAATTCGATAATAATGCGCGTTATTGTCACGACGGGGTGACATGCGAAATTAAAAATACATTTCTCTTTACACACTCTTCTGGCCTCGAAACATCACGCTTCTCTCTAACTCAAGAGCCACTCTTTCGCCCACGCTTAGCTCGCTGTGTTATCTTAACATTATGGGGTAAACGTTTACAAAACTGTATAGAGCTCATCTCTTTTCGGAGAGCTCGCGTAGAAACATTAGAGGCGAGTACACGGCGGAAGAAATTACAAAAGAAGAAGAAAAAAGGCCACGCTATTTCTCTTTTTCTCTTTCTCACGCACACACACACACACACACACACACACACGGTCACACGTTATAGCGAGAAAGTGCTCGATTCCGCACCGTTAACACGAGTGGCCACTCTTCTCATTCGAAGACTGCGAACAACGCGACGCTACGGCCAGGGATATTCAGAAAGGCACTCTCACCCCTCCTCAAAGATCCGAAAATCAAATGTACAAAACGAATACGGCGTCGCCGGAGCGTCGCGAGTCGCGCGGCCACTTGGATAAATCAACGGGAAGATCTCGTTTATTGTTAACTATTACTTTCTTACCAGTAACTGACGTAGAGTCAATCGAGATAATTGAGACAGAAAAACAAAAATCGAGATCGTAATATTTTTCTAAATGAAATAATATATTCCTTATTTTTATCGCGAATAATTAGATACCTATACCGGTTCGTTGGTAGAGAATTAACTTTCAATCTCGATTTAAGAACATCCAAAAGAAGATTCTTTCGAATTCTTTATGCAATATGATTAAATTCGACAAATACAAATCGACCGCAGAGAATATAGAAGCGGGATTAAGATATAAGAACAAATTAACTTAAGTTTTAATTAATATAATTAAATTAACCTTTAGAGAGCCGGCATTTTTTTCTTGAAATCTTGTAGAATTGATATCCTAGTTTTATTAACATACATCGTATATCTTATGCAAACTTATGAAGATAATTCAGCGCCATAGTGGCTGCCGGTCTCCTAAGGTTAATATAATAACTAAAACCAATTAATAAAAACTAAATTAATAATAATTAATTTTGCTACCGTATAATTTCAGAATCTCAATTATCCTGATTGAACAAACTGCTAGGTTCGAGTGTTACATACACGTTTCGCAATAAGAATATCGGAAGTTACAATGGAAACAAGTCGCTTTCATTTTTTTTTTTTTTTTGTAAAGCTAAACACACACTGCACAAAAGATAACATCTTTAATTTTAATAGTCGGATACAGTTTGATCGACGTTATATTGCGATTATTTATTGAGATTAAAGTATCGATCTTTAAAAAGAGAATATATTTTAGTGCTGGTCATGGAACGCTCTGAGTGTTAAGAACTCATGTCAAAAATTCGGTATTTTTGTATTACCGAATCGTGACTATGAATCACGCGCGACGATGCTTTCACATTACATATATGATTGCCAAAATAATCGTGAATGGCACAGAAAACAATACAAAAGTTAGCTTTCCTAAGAATAAATCTTTAAAATTGAAATTAGTATTATTATTATATAATAAAAAGTACGTAAAACCAAAGTTCAATATATCACTTATATAAAACTTTAAAAAAATAGATTGCACATATTTGTTTAGTGCTCCTGGCGCTCTATTAATTATGATTAATTTGTGCGTTGGAATTGTTCGTTAGCGCGAAGGAAGCGTGGTAAATCGATTTGGCACGTTAATTCGTTTTAGAAACGTTACACACAAGTTATATATTATTTGTATGTATTAGTACTAATTACGTCTGTTTTAAATTAAATATTTAATTGTTTTTTAAATCAATTTTAGAAACAAAATTGACTCATTATTGAAGTTAAGTTCTCAATAATGCATAAACAAAAATGTATGCATCTCTCAAGTGTCTATTTTTACTTTTCAAGTATCTATTTTAGCGAACGTCAAGTGATTCACAGTCGAGACAATTTCGACACTAGTTACGTTACTTGCTTTTACGTAGTCTAAAATTTATGAAAAAACGACGAGCAATCTATCAAAATTCGAAAATGTTTTAGCGAGAGCGAATCATCTTTTTCTCTGCTGTTTGACTAATTTGTTGGCTGCGTTTAAAAAGGTCCCTTTTTGGAAAGGAAAATTGGAAGATAAATTACAAAGAAGAATATGCAGAGAAGATGCATCATGTACTAGTGCACCTAGTGTTCGCCATTTTCGATCGCGACGATAATGTGGATAATCAGCTCTTGATATAAGTGTACAACTGACGTTTTGGCAGTTAGTTAACTTTCGTGTTATATAACATATATGTATATGTATATATATATATATATATATATATATATATATAT
>QVOA01013401.1:0-10459 GCA_014825685.1 Pseudomyrmex cubaensis
GAGCGAGCCGGGAAACTCGGACATTTATTACGCCGCTTACGCGTTATTCAGAGTATCGTGAACGACGCCAAGCAAGAGCGAGACAGAAAGTCATTTTTCTGTCTCTTTCTACTACCCGATCTTGCCCGAAGTCTCGAGCGCACACGTACACGGTAAAGCTGCGTATCCCCTCCATGCTACCGCTGCTACTACAAATGGCCTTCACTTAGACACCGTTCGATTGGATACGTTGCAATTGGGCACGATGAAAATAGACACAAACTTTTAGACACGGTTCAATTAGACACCGTTCAATTGCGCAGTGTTCATTTAGACACCGTTCGTTTGGACACAGAAAGTTGCACACTATTCAATTAGACACAGAAAGTGTCGCACTGTTCAATTGCGCACCGTTCATTTAGACACCGTTCATTTAGACACAAAGAGACTTCTTAACACAGACATTTAAGAAGTAAAACTTTTGTTTGCATCACACATTATAGTACACATGTGGAGCTTTGCCTCTCCCACTGCACCCTCTCCCCGAAAAAACTTAACCTAATCCTAACCTTACTACTATCATAAATTGTCACTTTTTATTGTCTATTTGTGTGCAAACAAACGGTGTCTAACAAAACAGTGTACCCTTTTTGGTGTCTAATTGAACAGTGTGCAACTTTCTGTGTCCAAACGAACGGTGTCTAAATAAACAGTGCGCATTTTTTTGCGTGTTCAAATGTAACGTGTCTAATTGAACGTGTCTAAAATTCTGTGTCTATTTGCAACGTGTCCAATTGAACGGTGTCCGTGCACCGCTCCTACTACCGCATGCTACCAAACGACTGGAGTCTGGCATCACTGTCCTGGATAGCAGCGGCTCATTCGGAAAACTTAGTCTCCCCGGATGACGGCTAACTTACCGAAAGGCGACGTTAGAAGGAATCGCGTTTTCTCGTTAGCGCGCCGTCCCCCCTCCTAGAAACTACGTATGCACAGAGAATGGAGTTTGTCGTCCTTTCCAGAGAGACACTAGTCTCCCTCGGGCGGACAAACCTCACTTTAGCCGCGTGTAAACGCGACGGACGAGTAGAAGGGAGCAAGTCGGATGGTCCGCTGGCTCCCACAATTTGATGAATAGAGGCCCCCTTTACCAAAGACCGGTCTTTATCCCTTTCCCGGTCAGGAGATTGGGAAATTAAGAGGGCGGCCGGACGGGGAATAGCGGGTATTGGGAGAGCCGGATGCCTCGTTAACCTGTTATCTTCTCTTGGAAAGGCACCGGGATAAGGAACAACGTGCGGTGGTCCCAGAGTGATGACGTCCACTCAGGGGTGATTTTCCACCGCGATGATCGCGATGGATCAGGGTTCCGAGGGGATTTCCTGGCTCGATCTTTATGCAATCGTGAGAAGGGGCGATCTGGCGGCATGTGTCGCGCCCGTCGCCGGTGTTACAGTGACAGAAAGAGAGGAAGGTGAACCTCCCCTCCGAGATATTTAAGTCTGAGGGAGAGTCTCGGCAGCGTTCTTGCAAAAAGGTCCCGGGTTTTTCCCTGTCACAGAACGCACAGGCACACCGTGGGGATTTTAGTAAGTATACCCTCTCACCTTAGGGCGGAAGGGGGAGTCTCACATAACCTCGACTCTCCCCCGAGTCGGAGTATGCATAATGCATTTCCCCCACGCAAACAAAAGGTTCACAGAACAAGTTCGGTCTGCCCAGAGAATAGTGGCTTTCAGGATCATTCGCGACTTCCGCACAGTCTCCACGGAGACGGCGGGCGTACTGGCGGGAGTGCTTCCGTTGGTCCTTCTCGCAAAGATGTATTCGACCCGGTACTACAACAGTACTACTGCGGGAAGACCTAGAAGCGAATCGCTTGGCAAAGGCACTCGCGGAATCAAAACCAAGCCCGGTGACAGTTGCTTCGCGATTGGGGGAAGTACCTAGACGAGCCACGTGCGGCCGCCTAGGCTGTCGTCGCGGTTGTCCGGCCACACTTAAAAGTATGGCTGAAGGAAAAGATCGGACGCTTCATCTAACCTAACCTATCGCGTGCTCACCGGACACGGCTGTTTCGGGGAGTACCTGAGTCGCATTGGTAAAGAGCCAACGGCACAGTGCCACAAGTGTAGGACGGCCAGCGACTCGGCCCGGCACATTGTGTAAGAGTGTCCGCAGTGGGCCGATAAGCGCCGGTCGCTGGTTGCCAAGATTGGGCAGAACCTCTCCCTGGAAGGCCTCATAAGATCTCTGGCTTCCAGAGATAAAGAAATGTAGAAAGCCGTAGTCAGGTTCTGCTTCGACGTAATGGAGCAGGAGGCCGCCGAGCAGGAGAGAAAGAAACTTCTTCTTCCCGCTGGCCGCTGGCGGCCACGGTAACGAAGAGAAAGAAAGGAAGCAACCGCGCGCAAATGCGCTTCTCCGCAGCAGGCTAAAGTCCCCGACTAACAACGGCTTGCCCGGAAGACTTAGTTTCCCTGGGCGGTTGGGTGGGAGTAGAGTGTGTTAGGAAAAGTCGCGTTCCCTCGTTAGCACATCATCCTCTCTAAGGAATAACAAGAAAAGGGTGGGGTCCGCCCCCAGGAAAACACCGGTCTGGATACGTGGCATATATGTAATACTACTATATTGCTAGTAGAACCGATCCCAAGCTCAAACGGTACAGACAATATAGCCTATCTCGCGCATGGTCCGGCTGCTTTGTGCGCATGTGGTTACATTAAACATTTCCTGAAACTTTTTCCAATGCCATGTTTTATTCTCAAGATATTTTAGGGCGTCAATTACAATAAAACATCCTGTATTTATAATTTTAATTATTCTCTTCCAATATGAACATTCGGTAATTAACATTTGTCCGTCAAAAATCCGGTTTCTCTTTCTCGCGTTCTTTCCGTCTCACTTTCTAATGCTTTGTCTCTCACTCACACTCGCTTAGTAGACGCGCCTGCGCATAATGACGCTCGACCATTTATGCCCATATTTAAACTTCGTGTGTCTCTCTTTCTTGGGGCTCGTGCGTCTGATTGCGAAGATACGCGACTAGCAATATAGGAGTATTACATATATGGTACGCGGATCTTATCGTTGTCGCAGCAATGCGACTAGTATAGCAAAGAGGGGGTGTGTGATGGGGGTTTGTCCGCCCCCAAAAACGGCGAAGAACACTATAACTCCTTACCCAGCCCGGTCCTCTTTCTTCTACGAGAGAAGGACGAAGTCGGCGAGAGCCGGCTCCTCATCAGCTCGTCGCCCCCGAAGGAGTACAGAGAAAGAACACAAAGAGGAATCCCGGGAAGATTTATCACCACCGCGATGATCGCAGCAGGTCAGGATTGGAGAGCCTTGGCCCGCCCTGCACGAGATGAAGCGACGAGGCGGCGTGTGCTCCGCCTGTTGCCGGTATCACACTCACGAAAAAGAGGTACTGTCCGCGTAACGCATTTTCCCCACGCAAAAAAAGGTTAGGGTTAGGTTAGGTTCTCTTGGGATGGTATAGGGCGTGCACTCGAACACCACCGGGTGCCGCCCTATTTAGAAAATCCTCGGGGACTATTTCCATGATCGACTCGTAGACTATACGGCCGATACGAGGTTGTTTGTCATTGGAAGGAGATGCGTCGTGGGATCCCACAGGGGTCGGTGCTGGCCCCTTGTTGTGAGACCTCGGTTACGACGCAGTTATCCGGGCTCGGCTCTCCAGATGTCTAAGCGTTATTTGCCATGCAGATGACACTCTTGTTGTGGCCTCGAGAGATTCCTGAGAAGGTGAGTCATCGCGGAAGTAAGAACGCAATGTGTCGTGGATCGCATAGAGAGGTTGAGCCTTAAGGTAGCCGCTCAGAAAACCGAAACTATGTGGATGCACTCGAGGGCGGCCACCTAGGGTGGCCTTCGGGTAGATAATGCCCGGATCGAGGTGGGGTTACTAATATAGTATTTGGGCCTCTATTTCAACAGCCGCTAGCGCTTTGAAGGTCTCTTCGGCAGCATAGCCTCAAAGGTATGTAGGATAACCAACGCATTGAAAAGAATTCTCCTCAACCTCGGCAAACCTGATAAGAGGGTACGCCGTCTCTACGTGGGAGTGTGATCCACTCGGTGGCTCTTTACGGACCACCAGTTTGAGCGAGAGTTGCAGTGGCGGCGCGACGCGGAAGCTTTTACCTTCTCCGCGCAGCGCAACGAGTTATTGCCATCCGCACTGCCCGAGCGTATCGGACCATCTCCTACGAGACGGCCGGGGATCCCTCCGCTAGCTCTACTAGCGGAGAAGCATGCTCGTGTTTACGAGCAAAAGGCTTCTCGGGAACCGTTGGAAGGTCCCCACCTACAGTTGGCGGTCGAGGAGGCAATGCGCCAGGCTCGGCGACGCATGCTGCAGCAATGGCTGCAGCAGCTGAACGAACCGTGGCTGATTCTGGACTAGCGTGTTGTCGAGGCTGTTCGGCCAGTAGCTGGACAGAGGCGCGGGAAAGGTCACCTACTGTTTGGCGCAAGTGCTTACCGGGCACAGGTGCTTTAGTGAATATCTATGCTGTATAAAAAAAGAACCCACAGCACGTTGTCACCATTGTGGATTAGATAATGACTTGGCGCAACATACGCTGGAGCTCTGTCCCGTGTGAGCGGATGAGCGTCGAGCCATAGTCAATCAAATTGGAGAGGACCTGTCTCTGCCGGCTGTCGTACGAGCGATGGTTGGTGGAGACAGTAGTACGCTGTGGTCTCCTTCTGCGAGCATATAATGCAGAAGACCGCTGAAAGGGAACGAGAGCGAGCTCCTACTTCTCTTGGTCAACGTAGACAAATGCATAGCGCTGGCGCCGGGGGAGGCGTTGCCCCTTCTTTGAGGCGTCGGCGCGCCGCCTCGATAACAGAAGATGACCGCGACTGACGCTAATCCCGGGGAGGTAATTAAGACTTTCCCTGGGCAGCGTCAAGCTGGAGTGGTGGGCGTTGGAGTGGCCGGCCACCTTGTTAGCTCACCGCCCTGAACAGGTTTTGAAGAAAGGTGGTCGATATCCATGGAGAGCAAACCGTCTTTTCCATGGGTTACATCGCCCGTGGACCGAGATGGGTTAGAGTGAGGACTCTGACCCACCATTGCACGCAATCCCAAGCTGGGGCGGCTGTGATGTGTGTTCCATCAGCCATCAAAAACCGGGAAGATAAAGTCTCTTCTTTCCTTTCCCTTCCAAAACGTCTGGCATGCTCGAGGGAGGGTCCCGGCAGAGTCCTCACCAAGAGTTCCGGGTCCCTCCATACAAAGAGCTGAGTAGACACACTGTGATGGGTTTTAGTAGATATAATCCTTTACCCTTCGGGGTGAGTTAAGGGGAGTTTGACATAACCTTGGTCCTCCCCTAGGGTATCCATAAAGGATTTTTCCACGTGAAAAAAAAAGGTGGCCACTCTACTCCGGGAGCTGGATGTCATTTACTACGCAAATAACAACCCCTCGTAGTAGCTACCGGGAAAACCTGGCAGGAGACCAAGATACAAATCGAGATTGGCATCAATTGCGTCGTTGGCCGTATAGAGAGCTGAACCTCAAGGTGGCCGTTCATAAAACGGAGGCCATGTGGTTTTATGGCCGCGAATATCCTCCGGATAGATGAGGCTCGGGTTGAGGTAAAAAACACATGAAAAACTGAGTATAAGTACTCGGGACTTCACCTTGACCCGCGATGGGCTTTCAGCGAGCTTGGCCCCCAAAAATTCGTAAAACTGCGAACTCTGGCAAAATTGATACCAAGCCTTGGGAGCCCGAAGAAAAAAGCCCGTCTTTACGTGAACGTGATGCACGCGGTGGCCCTGTACGGATCATAACCGGTGGAGTGGAGGTGATAGGTGTTGGAGGGAGTCGCGTCCTCTCGGTAGCCTATCACCCTCTAAGAGGGCGACAAAAAAACGTGAATAGCGAGGTCCGTTTCCTTCGGGGAAACACCTATCTCCCTGAATGTACGGATCTCGCCATTGTGGCGGTAACGCGACAAAAAAGGGAAGCGAGATAGGTGGTCAGCCACCCCTCAAAATGGCAAGGAACTTCCCCGTATCCGTTTCTGTTTCCTTTCTCCTCTAGAAAAAGAGACGGGAGAGGCGGGTGAAGACGGCGGGTAAGAGAGCCGGCTTCCTCGTTAGTCCGTCGCCCTCGAGGGAGAGTAAAGAAACAGGAAAGAATGCGGTTGCCCCGAAAAGGTACCGTCCTTGCAGAGCTTCGATGCCGCAGAGTCATCCCGGTCTGAGAGTTGAGTCCACCATCCAAGAGACCTCATCGCCAAAGCGATGAGAAAGAAGGCAGAGTGAATGCGCAAGGCGCGCATCCTCCAAAAGAAAATAGACGCGACCAAAGAGACCTGGGGTTCGAGGCTTCCTGGCGCGAAGGTGAAGGTTCAGACAAAAGAATTGTTCCACAATTCTCGGTAGGCGTACAAGTCGAGATAGACCATTCCCCCGATCACGGCTTCACTGAGAGAATGCTCAAGACGAGTAACCCTCGTAACGGGTCTCGAAAGCTACATGGATTGCCGAATGGAAGCCGTTCGAACTCTTCCTCAGCAGTGCTCCATTTGGTGGCTACGTTGTTTCGAGTAAGGGGGTTTTATCGGTCATTCGGGGGCGCGCTCGAGTCCCGAGGTAGAGCTGGGACCTTTCGCCGAGATACTCGGACCCGAAACGTTGTTTCGGCAAGCGCTTTCCCGGCGAGAAAGAAAAAGGAAGTTCCCTCTTCCGCCGGTCTTGCCTTCCCCGGTCGGCCGCGGAAGGGAAGAAGAAAAGGTCCGCCGTCTTGAAGTGGACCTCCGCACGGGCAAGCCGTTGTGCTAGCCTTGCAGGAAGGAAGCAGGAGGACGTATCCCTCCGTCCTCAAAGAGGCGATGTTCCATCGATCCCGGGTCTCTGAGCATTACAGAGATCCGGCCGAGGAAGACATTGGCGGGGGGGAGCCTCCTTTTGGAAGTGGCTTCCCAACGATAGCGAGAAGGCCGACTGGCCGGAGGCCTCTCTTTCCTCTTCGAGAAGATAGAAGTGAGGGCTACCAGACCGATAAGGCACGCCGAGGTGCGCAAAGGTCTGGTCAACTATCACCAAAGAAGAAGTGATTAAGACCTACGGCGGAAACATATGATAAGAAGGAAGTGAAGACTGGTATTCAGTCTTCACCGACAGGAGCGGAGACTCTCTGGGTCCATATGCTCTTACGAGCGGTCCAGAGGATCGTCAGCGTGGAACGGTTGTGGGTCGGCTGGCTCTCGATGCCAGTGGAGGCGCTGAGGGCTCGCTTGCTCCAGTGTCTGGCTATGGACACGTTGGGCACCGGTGCACAAGCGAGACGCTCCCATCTGTGCTTCAGGTATGGGGCGCCGTCCCACAAGACCAAAGAATGTCAGGCTCCTCCTCGCGCCCGATATGTTCGGCCGAGAGACTGCCTGCCAATCACCGAATAGGAGGACGAACGTATTCCCTCCCATCCGGAAGCTGAAGTGTCAAGAAGGAAGGAGTTCTCCTCTTTCTCGTAAAAGTAAGCAGATATTTCGAGACCTTTCCCCTGGGCGATCCTCGGAAGAGGAAGCTCCAATGGACGAGGCGCTGTTTTCAATTAAGGTGGTGGGTTTCTACGGGAAGGGTCGCTCTTTTTCCACAAAGAGAAAGGGCAACGATGCTATTTTTTGTAGTAAATCCTTCCCTTCTGCCGGGGGGCGGACCAGATGCCCCTGCCTAAGCGCAAGGCGCAAAAAAGGGGCCCGCGACGGGGTGCTAGCTGAAGAGAATATAGCGTGGGACTCCCTCCCTTCCGATGACTCCGCCTCTCACATTTTCGGCAACTGCTGAGCTAACGGGGTGTTGGAATAGATGCGGAGAGATTCCAACGGGAGAAAGTTTTAGCTTCCCCGGCTGTTAGGAGAGGCTCTCCCACTCCCTCCGCGCCTCGTCTCCGAGGCTCGTCTCTGAAGAAGTAGAATCTTCCTCTCTTATTTGATGGAAGATTGGCCTAATGGGAAGTCTAGGCCGCCACAAATTTTTGGAAAGCGTCCTCTCATTGAAGAGTTTGACGCTGAACCACACGAGGGATGCGGGCAGGGACTCGTATCCCCTATTGCATTGGTCCTTCATACTCGGCGAGGCAACAGTGGAAAGTGGCAACAATCACCCGTAATGGTAGGGAGGGCCTTGGCAGGGTCCTATTACGGAGTTCCGGGATCTTCTCCTATACCATTCGATGTTAGGCCACCAAAGAATTTTAATGGATAACCCCAGTATTTTTTACGAGGGGAAATGCTTTATACATTCCCCATCTTCCGAGGAAAAATGGAATATGTGGGACTCCCTCTAAAAGAGTAAAAAAAAAAAAAGGGCAAAAAAAAAAGATTGTCTCCTTCTGTGAGCAAATAATACTACAAAAGGAGACCGTCTAAAACGGAAGCGTGCTCTTGCCCCCTTCAGAACGCCAGTGCGAGCGTTAACGAGGATGATGGTGGTCGTCCTTTTCCTGCTCCGGCCCGGGGGTACCGGCGCCTTTCTCGCGTTAGGAGTAAAGCCGCCTGACATTAGTTTCCGGGGAAAGCGGCCTCTCCTCGGAAATAAAGTCGGACGAGCTGAGGCAGTGTCACGCTGGGGTCGGTCGAGGACTCCGATGGTCGAGCACCGCTCTGACAAAAGTCAAGAAGTAAACGACGACTGCGAAGTGGAAACCGTCCACCTTGCGCCTAAGTGGCGTCGTCAGGGGTCGTGGCGGGCCGTAGCGGGCTTTGTCTCGCCTTGCACGCGGCCTCGCGAGAGACGGCAAGATGGCATGTGTGCCCTACCTCACCGCAGAAGTTGTAATGATAAGGGAAGAGTGTAAAAGCCTCTCTCCCCGAGATGACAGTTAGACGCGGGGAGGGTCCCGGCTGAGTCCGCAAGGAGACTTGTCCTTCCACCGCGTAGGGCAGGCACACCGTAGGGATTTTAGTGAGTAAATCTCTTATCTGGGAGGGAGTCTCATATAACCCTCCCTCGGAGACAGAGTATGCATAAAGCATTTTTGTCACGTAAAAAAAAGGTTAGGGTTAGGGTTAGGTAAGGTAAGGTTAGGTTAGGTTAGAATAACAGACATTTGTAAGAAAATGATGAGGAAAGAAATGAAAAAGGTAATGTATATATAATCTGATATTTGATGCTTTCGCGGTGTGATGTATTAACATGCAAAGATGTTTTTCGGGTTTGAACCGCGTTAGTGTCATTTTTATACATTAGAAAGATAATAGATATATCTAGAATAATGTTTTGTGTAGATGTTAAGAATAAGAAAGATATTATATATAAAAGGTAATAAAGATATATAAAAGTTAATATATAAAAGAAGACACAGTTAGGTATGTATGATTGGAGAATGGATGAATGTGTGAGTTTAGAAATATTGTAAACCAAGTCTACTTGATGGTATTACACTAAAGTTTACAATAAGTCTAATCAAATTATAGGAAAAATGACCAGTAGGGCCGTGATCCACCGGTGGTAGTGGTTAAAAGAAAAATTGTATAATAAATAAATTTCCGGGACGTTTTGACCTTTATTTAGGTCAGCTTCAACTAGACTAAGATAAAATATAAAATATACATCCATGAAATAATATAATAGACCATGGCTCTTTCCTATAGCTTTTCTACTTCATCAGAAGAAGCCTCTCTTGTCTTGTTTTGACTAATCATAAATGTTAACTTTTTACAATAGAAGTATATTCTACAGAGTTTAAACTTAATCTCAGAATTTTGACAACTTACTTTAACAAATAGTTTTTAAACAGCATGTGAGATTAAAAATTAGCTTGGGTTGAAAATTTACTCAGTGTGACAACTATTAGAAAAAAGTGACAACGGAAGATTAAACTTAAAAGAATAAATATGTTTAAAAATGAATAATATAATTAATATATTAATACGATTGCAAGTAAAGTTGTGCGTATCTAAGCAAACTAAAAAATGTATAATCCGGAGATTGACAGCAATCTCATGTACAACACCTGTGAATATTCCGCGTTGCACTCTCAGCATCTGGATGTCGGTATCGTGTTTGTGCCCGCTGAAGGCCTCAATGCGCTGCCGCAACGACAACAATTGGCTCCGCATGCACTCATAGCTAGCCAGCTGTAGCGCCTGCAACCAACTGTCCCGTTCCTCGGCCGTGTTCGCGCCTAACTGTTGAAATAAGCCTCCGTCGAAAACTGTAACATTTTTTTTTCTGTGCCTCTGATATCACTTCTCAGACTACTATGTGCGTGCGTGTGTGTGCGCGCGCGCGTGAGTGAGTGAGTGAGTGAGTGAGTGAGAGAGAGAGAGAGAGAGAGAGAGAGAGAGAGAGAGAGAGAGAGAGAGAGAGCACAACGAGAGCAATTGCGAACATTCTTTTAAGTAAGTACAACAATATATATGTACGTACGCATAACCACATATATGTATCAGGTTATGTTTAATATCGTTTTTGTAATAATATATGT
>QVOA01013413.1:0-51078 GCA_014825685.1 Pseudomyrmex cubaensis
GTGCGATTCCGCACAGGAAACAAGATTCTGCGTATTGTGAAGAGTATGGGCCTGGCTCCGGATCTACCAGAAGATCTGTACTATTTGATCAAGAAGGCTGTTGCCGTACGAAAGCACTTGGAGCGAAACAGGAAGGACAAGGACAGCAAGTTCCGCTTGATCCTGGTCGAGTCGAGAATTCACAGATTGGCGCGTTATTATAAAACAAAGGGATCTCTGCCACCAAACTGGAAATACGAAAGTTCGACGGCCAGCGCTCTTGTAGCGTAGTTTTATCACACTTATGTTTTACTATAAAAATAAAAGAAAATAACAATTACATATGTCCAAATAGATCTATCCTTCGTCTTAGAATGTAAAAAGAGACAAATCTTGAAACTGAAAGTGAAGACAAGTAACACGCGAATCAACCAATCATGTAAACACAGGAGTCCATAAGTGAAAAATAGATTAATTGTTTACAAATTTCTTTATTTCTCTGGTAAATATAGAATTCAGTTTTGATCAGAAAGAAACTTTAGATCTTGTTTACAATAGCAATAAAGTTTCAAATAGTAGAGACCAATTGCGTTCCGACACGAGTCTCGGATCGAGGGAAGACTGACCAATCGTGCATGCGTTCTCTATTCGAGATCTCGAATCGATTTTCAGCATTGTAAACACGAGCCGAGCCTTAATAACTGCAGAATCTGCAGTCTGCAGTTGACAGCAGTTGACAGTTGACGTGCACCTGTTACGAAGGATGGATGTGCTCGAATTGACACTGTGCGTCTTAATGGCTGTCGTCGCGTCATCGTGCGCGGACGAGCATAGCATACCGCGGGAAATATCTTTCACGAAGGAGAAAGTATGTAGTGCACAATAAACAACACTTGGATCTCTTGTTACGCTCATCTCCTTTCACAGAAAGACTTGCGCTTATTTTCACTAATTGGTTACGTTTAGAAACTCAACAGTTGCACAATGATTGAGAGATGATCGCTTATGATTGGATCATACTTTTCAAATAGTATTGGGTTTTGAGGAATAGTCCTATCACAAGTGACGATCTCTCAACCGTTGTGCAACTATTGAGTGTTCTGAACGTAATTATTGTCTTCTTTCTCATTTTTCACGCTTTTGGCTTTGCCACCAGTTGACACTTGCTCTTTTGACGAATGTCATGTTGTTTGACATGATTCCAGTATTATCATGAGCCCAACCGACTGACGAACGAGCAGATCGCCACACTGGCCGATCTCACGAACATCACTCATCTTAACGAGGTCTTGGACAACATATGCGTGGTCAGAATTGTGGGAACTCCCGAACACACAAATGTAAAAGAGGTAAGGAGCAAATAACATTAACATTTCGATTTTTTTATCATGTAAGATGAAATTCTATTACGTGTGTTTGTGTGAAATAAATAAATAATGTTTAAGAGAAATTGCATTCTAGATTTTTTTTTTTTTTAATTTTAAAACTAAACATAAAAATCAATTTTTTTCAGTATATCAAGAGTTCAATGAGAGATCTAGGATGGACAGTAGAGACAGATGTATTTCAGGCTCAAACACCTATATTTGGCAGACTGGAGTTCGAAAATGTAATAGCAAAGTTGAATCCTAATGCAAAAAGATACTTAACATTGGCCTGTCATTATGATTCACTGTATACAAGAGAGAGAAACTTTGTCGGAGCTACAGACAGTGCTGTGCCATGTAGCCAGCTAATTAATTTGGCTGCTGTTATGAAAAGATATTTACCTAAACAGGTAAATTGCACAGATTAAAGATAGCAATACAATTTAAATTACAACTAAAAGCAAGATAAAACAAGATTGTTATTTTTCCAGCAAAATGTCAGCTTGATGTTCATCTTCTTTGACGGAGAAGAAGCGTTTGAGAAATGGGGACCAAATGATTCTATTTACGGTGCAAAACATTTAGCTAAAAAATGGCACAATACAAAGACTGTTTATAAAAATACTAATATTTCTGAACTGGATAAAATGGTAAATATTTTTGTTACAAAATTTTGTATTATATGTACATAACTGCTATAATTGCAATGTATATTTATTTTTTGTAGGACATGTTGATGCTTCTTGATTTACTAGGTGCACCTGACCCGATCTTTTATAGTTATTTCAGAGATACGGAAAAATGGTACAGTTTATTCGCACGCATTGAAGAGAAATTAGCAGATATGAGAAAGTTGCAGTCCTATTCGTATGGCAAACCGGAACAGAGGTATTTTCGACCATATTCGGTTCAGTCGTACATTGAAGACGATCACATTCCCTTTTTAAGAAAAAGTGAGTGGTAACTGATTAATGATATGTAGAATTTCACGGAGAAATGTCTGATTTTGTTCTACATGTCTTATTTCCTACATGTGTGTCTTATTTTACATACAATGTTGCTTTTTCTCAGATGTGCCTATTTTACATATCATTCCGAGTCCGTTTCCAGCTTTTTGGCACAAATCGGGCGATAATCGGTCCAACATCGATCTGGACACTACAGAGAATATCAGTAAGATACTGAGGATATTTGTAGCTGCTTATTTACATTTATCGATTGTCTAATTCTAATGCAAATTCAAGGGATCTGTCGTGGACAAACGATCAAAGAAAAACGCTAAATAACAAAAAAATATTAAAAATTATCTGAAGTAGCAGTGAAAACAAAGTATAGTATAAACAATTTTAAATAACGCAAAAGTTTTGTGGAAATGATATTTTTTTGTTATTTAAGATGGCTCATTTCGCTGTGCGTAGTTTTCTCGGTGAAAAACGTGATAACTTTTTGTACAGATGTATTACATAGTATATACATACGTGTATATATAAATTGAATTATTTATATAAAAATAATTTATATGATATTTTAAATTAAAAAAATTATATATTGTATATTGCGGAAATATCATAAAAGACAGAGTGGTGCTATATTTGTAGAAATTATTGACGATTTTGGATATTATAATTGTACATAAATACTCTCAAACATATGCTGATAGACAAAAGAAATATATATATATATACGTTTTCTATTTTTGAACCATCTGATTTCACTGACGTTTCTCACATGCGTCTCGCACGTGGTAAATTTTGTTTCAAAATTGCGCGCATACTTTTTGTTTCTTTACAAGTGAAACATTAGAGAACGATTTAGGAATCCGTGAACGGAAATTGCGGAAACTCGGCGGCGTGACATCCTGTTACATGGTCGGAATGAATTAATCCATCCGTGTGTCTTTATTAACATACGCGCAATGCAAATAACATTTAACCCGGTCGAAATTAATTGGCGCTTTGAATAAAAACTGATTAACGCTTCTGTCTGCAATTTGCACATGTTAATTTAATTCTGTAATACACCGGAATGCTTTGTTTTGTGTCTCATTAGAATATATTTGCTGTAATAAGTTACGCGCGCGTTGGTAATATATTAATATTCATGCATTCCTGAATTTTTATCGCGCGACAAAAATTGTTTTGATACCTCGCGAGTGGCGTCACCGCCAAAGAAAACCCACAATTTTGGCGGTAAAGTTGATATCGAGAAACCATTATTCAATTACGTTCAGTAATGCGCGCGTGTATCTCTCTAATCAAATAGTAACTGCGCAATTACATTTTGGACATTCAATGTTTCCTCAAAAATGCATAACTGTTCGTTCTACATCTAAGGAAAATAAACTGCAAACACTATGTGAATATAATAAATAATATAAACTATGAATATTAGAACGCGAGTGAAAGTGCTTGCTCGAGCAACGCCTTGAACGCTCGTGCATTCGCATTGTTGAAGAGCGTCTTTGTCCGAGCGCCATATTTTGTTGTTCGAAACAGAAATTTCACGGAGGTATATCGCAAAATGCGGTGTAGTATTTAAACGACGGAAAGGATCGAAAGGATCGTTCGAAACCTATGTATGTATTTCTTCACGGTTGGCAATGGCAGGGCACACGGCTCGAGGTCATTGTTCGTTCGGGCGCGCCCGCCGAGCTGCGCCGAGCGCGAACGAACGCTTTCGGCGGAGATGGCGAAGAGGGGCCCCGGAGACACGACGGGAGAGACAGACGCGAGCAAGCGACGTGGAGAGACCGCGCGCCTTCGTGTCCGTGCGTTTCGATGGTGGTTTTGCGTTCCGTTTGCGCGTCTCGCACGTTTTTTCACGTCCGACGGTGCATCGAAGAAAAAACATTCGGCGCCACAATCGCGCGTCTCCGGATTTGGCCCAGCAACGCGCGCAAGAAAGGATCTTCCCGTGAACGCTGGTGAACGCGCCGGAGCACATCTGCACACACGGCGATATACCGCGAGCTGACACATCGCGATCTCCCGAGCGCATCGGGCCGCGCCGCGAGTGAAAGAGAGAGAGAGAACAAGCGTCCGAGCGGGAAAAGTTGCGGCGCGAAAGAGAGGGACAGGAATATCGTGTACGTGTGCGTGAGATTGTTGTGTGTGTGTGTGTGTGTCAGGCGTGTATCCGAGGTGCTCGCTTGCGCGCGCGTCACCGAGAAAGCAAAGCACACACTCTCCGAGTCGAAACAAATAACCCGGCGACGTAACCGCCGGCATCCCCGGCGGTCGTTCATTCAAGAATGCATTAATTACGCGCGACCGGCAGTTATTAACCAGCCGTGCGTGCGTGCGTGTTGTGTGTGTCCGACGAGCCCGATACACCACCCTCCTCGTGGTGCATTATTACAAGAAAAAAAAGAGAGAGAGAGAGAGAGCGCGCGACGCCGTGACCGGAGTCGAAGATGCTCAAGTTCATCAGGGGGAAGGGCCAGCAGCCCACGGCCGAGAGGCAGAAGCTGCAGAAGGATCTCTTCGCTTTCAGGAAGGTGAGTAAAGAGAGAAAAGAAAGAGAGAGAGAGAGATGGAAAAAGACATTTGCACACAGGTTCTCCTCGCCCACACCCGGCGCGAAACGCGCCCGAGTTGCGGGACGAATGTCCTGGCGACGACGACGTTGCCATGTCAGTCCGATCAGGATGCCTTTTTATTTTTTTTTCGTCGACTGGTCGTTCAAGATAGGTTTCTGATGAGTCACGCCCGGTGCAATCAGTGATCGAAGTTTTGAACGTTCAGATAGAATGTAATAACGTAGAAAAAATGTGTTACACGTGTCTGAACAAACAAAGGCGTCGTAAAAAATTCGCATGTGTCTCTCAGATTGTGAGATTCTTGCTTCTTGTCAGACTTGCGTCAAGAGAAATTTGAACTTGCTATTTTTACAGTTTCGATACTCAACTGTAGTAATTCTGTAACTGTACCATCTCTCTCTTTCTCTCTCTCTCTCTGTCCCAAGTAACAAACTAATGAAATTTTCACGCTAAAATTATATTTATTAATTGCAAAGATGTGTAAGTATTTATTTTCACACTTTCTGTTTTTCTCAGTAGACAATTTTAAAAATTTCCTATATGTAAAATTTTTTAAATATTTAACTTTTAATATTAAAAAAAAAATAATATTGGAAAATTTTACAGATGAGAAGTAGATTAAAACTGATCTTGTTTCAAAATAAAAACAACTGATAATCAAAACTTATGTAACGTGTAATATTATGGTTCAAAAGATTTTACTTTTACCTGACAACACGGGAGGAAACGCGTTAGCTTCGCTCAGGTTCAAGCGATTCGTCTCGTCGGGGAGAGTATCGGGTTACTTACCTGTACCAATGGTATCTTTTTATTATCCACTCTAGTGTATATTCTCTTCCACACCGGTGTCTCGTCCGTCTGACTTGACTGTCTTTCAAGTTTTGTGTGTAATCACGACGCAATAATTTCTACAATGTATCAGCTGTTTCAACAAAAAAATATTCTTAAATACTTACACACACACGTGTGTGCGTGTACACAACACTTACTACTACTCCAGTTAATGAGATTCTAACTCTTCGTTACGGGATTTACTGTGTACACAACTGTAACGCTTTGTTAGCAGTTCGTACAAAGCCGCTTGAATTTGAAAAATAATGATGCTCACGTATTTATTTATTTTTAATCAAATTTAAGAAATAAGGCCATGTTATTTATTTTCTGTAAAGTGCAACTCGCAGTAGTTAGTTATTTTTTATTTGGAGATTCCACATTTCATTAAAAAACTATCTAAGTAATTAATACAAGTGTTTATAAATATAAAAATAATATCTACAAACATATCTGAAGTAAAAAAATCCACGCTTTCTAGAATTCTACAATTAAATTTATAGACTAGATATATATGTGTACATATATATATACATGTAAAATAAAATATTTTCCCGTAAAATTACATGTTGGAACTGCGCGTCGCACAGTATCTATAATTTTGTGGAAAGCCTTGGGGAGGAGTCTTAAAAATACATCTTGTGTCATTTTGTTGTTGATTATCTCATCGAGATAAAACCTCGAAACCTTGGAAACTACGCGTTTATCTTTGTAGATACGAAACGCATCAATCACGTTTTTTCTTCGAGTTTATTCGGACGAAATGTCGATTATATTGCAGCGTTTACAAATTTGCAATTAGTTGATCATGTGCAAAGATATTTGCGGTAACCAGACGGATTGCGTATCGTCGGCTCATTAATTCTCGTTACTTATTCGTTACTCAATTCGACCGTTTCAAAGCGCACGTATATATGTTCACGTCTCGATCGTAAGCGGTACGCGTTCAGCGCGGAAGACACGCTTCGAGAAGCTGGCGATATTATCTGACGTATCGGGAAATATGCTGCGTTTGCTTTACGAAATGCCATGAATAACTGCGAGGAAAGAATGCGACGTAAAAGTTGAGCAGACTTTCGGGGAGACTTTCAGGTGCATTTATTTTCTCACGTATTGCAGTCGAAACTTCAAGCTGCATGTGACATATCATCGGGAGGAAAACGATGATTTTATTATTTTCATCATACGTTTTTTCCTTAATTTGTATTTTTCAACTTCTTATTTTTTTCGCATGATTTTTTCCTCGACCGATCGTTGAATCGCTCTGTTGAAATTTTTCTAATCTTAATCACAGTAATATTTATGAAGCCGAGTCAAGTTTGCGGGTTTCGAGGATATTAAAAATTTATTACGACCGCCATGTGTGTGTATTTTCAATTCAATAAAATTGACTTGCGTGAAATCGTGGAAATTACGGAAATGTGACGAAACACAGAATTTCAGTTGGAATAAACGAACGTAATTGCAACTTGTTGAATATACTTTGTCTTCGCGTTCCCCGCGAATAACATATCGGCAAGAAGGTGCGGAAGAATGGCCGTTAGACGAGATACGTCGACGATGAAGCGACATTTGACTGACAATAACCGTTCAAGCGTGTGTTGTGCAATCGTTGGTCTTTGTCGGACCTGGCATCGCGTTTTCCGCCACGCTCCGTTAGAGTTCGGTTCGTAGAAACGATGTCCTTGCGCCGCGCTCACATTGCCAAGTCGTACCGCCAACTGGTTAATTAAAAAGCAACATTGTTTCTCGATTAATTGCATCGGCTATTTCTCGCGTTCGCGAGAAAAACTGGCGAAACGATTGTTACAAAATGTAAATACATTTGTTAATTTTTCGTTCTATTGTATACAACCAGAAACATATGTTTCTCGACTTCTCGCTCCGTTTGCAGACATGTGAGTTCCCTGTGGCTGATAATTCCCTGCCGATGAGGTTCACAATCTACAGGAAATGTCAAATCTTCTTATCAGTCGGGCAAGCAACTAGAGTGGTTTTTCGACTAAATTACACGCAGAGTTAAAACCGCAAACCTGGCGCAGTACAAGTAACGGAGAAAACCGAGTTACAAAATTGCTGTAGAAAGTTGAGACTGGTAAAAACTTAACTACAGTCTAAACAGAATATTGGTAATTGATTAAAACTATCGATGCACGTGTATCACCTATACAAGATTTAAAAAAAAAAATTATTTTTAGATTAATCAAATTCACGTAATGGTAACAAAATTAATAACTATATTACAACAATAGTAATAACAATATAATTCTCGGCGAGAATATAATCAAATAGCATCTCAAATTATTACTTGCATTATACTTCCGCGAGTAAAATGAAATATTTGAATAAAAATTCGCGACGCGCCGCAGGAGTAAAATTCTCAGTTGTTGCTGTGATACGGTTTTTGTTCGACGTGGTGACGCCGCGTTGGGTGCATTATCGCGAAACCCTATAGCGATTTAATTCCCCGTGCTGCGGATTCTCGAAGGAGTTCCACGAAGTACACACACGGGAGAGAGAAAAATGCGCGAATGGAAATTCAGGTCGGTATATATAGTTGGCGACTTCGTCGCGAGATAAACGCAGAATAAATTGCTCCTATGTCTCTCTCTCTATCTCTCTCTTTTTCTCTTTTCATCATCATCGTGAAAGAACCTAAGAGACGTATGTTAACAAAAATTACGAGCATATTTTATTTATTTTCATCGCCGCGCGAAGATAAGAAAGAACATTCCGTCGTTAACGCGCCTTAAATACTTAACGTGACACCGATTCCTCGGTGTGTGTTACTCGGTGTACCTTGAGTTCGATTCTTTGATATCATAGCTCGATGCCGATACACGAAACTCCAATAATATCGTATATGAGACAGATAGCGGCCGATTTTATCGGCGTTACGCGCAAACAGAACGTGATAAAACTCCTAAACCTTCCCTTTTTTTTTATTTTTTTGTTGAATCGATATATTGCTCTCGTTATGAGCGATAAGCCTCTCGTAAATATTAACCCTTAAATGTTACGTAGTTTCTTCAACGGAAAACTCAAATATTTTTCAAACAAAAATAAATCTTCGATTCTCACGGAAAGTAAGAGGGAAATTAAAACCCAAACCTGTTTCGGGTTACTGGGACCTTTGATGTCTCGCGGGTAACGTAGCGGGAACAAAAAAAAAATAGAGTAGTTCATTCACCCCGATGTTTGTCCGGACGATATTTTTCTGGGCATGCAAATAGTAGCTCGGAAACAAAGGCGCGAATAGTGTCCATTCACTGTTGTTTGAAGAGAGAGGGAGGGAAGAGGGAAATTCTCTGGCGTAGAAAGTGTAGTGCTAAAAAAGAAGAGATCTCTCGTGTACACACATACATACGCTTCGCGTTAAGCGCGAACGAGGAGACGGCGTTTCGCATCCTTCGCACAAAGTTGTTCCTGCAGGTTCAGGATACGCAACTGCATTTTTGACCGTTGGAAAAAATACGCTCGCTAAATATAGGCGGAAAGGTCGAGGTTTTCTTCTCTTAAATGCGAAGATTAACCGCGCCGCCGGTTTCGCGGCGCGCGCAAAGTCCTTCAACCGCTCCCGAGTATCTCGGAGCGATAAAGTAAATTTTCTACCTTACACGAGGAAAAAATGTGTAACGTTAGCTAACGGTATCTTCTCGTGGAAATGGTTTTTTCCCGCGTTAAGTCTTTCGAGACCGAAGACATGGTTTTCCTAATCATGACGCATTTTCGTCATCAGCTTCGTCGAGAGATGTTGAAAATCCTCGACAAGAATCTTTGAACTGAATATTTATTAGTACATCTGATTCTAGATAGAGAGAAATCTTGTTTTTCTCTCTTCCCTCTCTCTTTCTCTCTTTCTGCGCGTTTTTCTCAAGCATATATTTTTATGGAGGAATACAAGTTATAACGTCATTTAACGGAAATTTGCGATTGCGTTGAGAATAACAGTATTTCGCAACGATCCCGCTAAATGAAAACGTGACAAACATCCAAGTGGCGTTTAATTATTCGTTCCTCAAACAGTTTGTACAGATTTTATATTCTTGTATACAAGTTGTTTTTGTTTAATGATGATATAAATTTGTACGTAGCTACTGATAAAATATTCTCAATCATGAGAAACATATCTCGGAACGTCAAAGACAGATGAGGGATGCTTGTCTCAATTTTATTGAAGCGTATTTGGGAAACACTCCTAAATATATTTTAAATGTGCTTTAAATGTTTAGCGCACGCAGGCTTCCGCGAATATGCATTAAGAGTTTCGGGAGGTTTATAAACCGGCTGCGAGATCGGCCGTGGGAAGAGAGACGGAAATAAAACGCGCGCGTGATCCGCGCGCGGGGGAAGAATTCGCCCGCGTAACAACGATATTTCATCGGCACCGCTCGAACGGAGCCTTATTAATCTCCCGGCTGGCTTTATGAAGGCACGTTCACAGAGCACGTTCTCTTCCATGGGAAGCCCACACAATCTGGTGGCTCCGCGTTTACGTACGCCCGCCGACGTGCGATGTGTAACAACCGACGATAAAACCCTCCCCGCTCGATTAACGGGCGCTGTCAAAATCTGAGTCATCGCCGTCGAGAATTGCGCTGACTAACTCGTCGAAAACTTTCGCCTAAATCGATATTAACGTCAGCGGTCACTCGTGAATATTTTCATGTCGTCCTTAATCGCCTTCGCGCTTAGCGCGAAGTAGATTAGTAAAGTAGATTAGTAAAGGTAGTAGACCTTTGTTGAGAAAAAGAGCTTAACTCCTTTGACACCAGCAGTCTCAACGATATCTCGAAATTTCTACACTCGATTCCGATCGAAATAGGTTTTTATTTTTTTGCTTTTGTATTGTTGTTTTATCGTGTTACAATCAACAAAAGGCGAAAAATCTCGATCGAAAGAAAAAAACTTGTATAGTTCTCTCTCTTTTTCGAATAATATAAATAATGAAAAATAACATTTGATCTTTACAAATTGTTCATATTGTTTTCACAGTAAGCTCCTAACTAAGTCTGTCTGAGATTAAAAGTAAACGAACGCTGCGCGTTCTCTGAATTTTGAAAGAAAACAAAGTTTCGAAGAAAATGATGACGGTGAAATGCGATAATAAAATTGCGAATCAATGTGTTTACACGGTCAACATTGTGCTAACAGATTTTTGCTCTTGTTACGTTTTCAGACGGTGCAACATGGTTTCCCGAACAAGCCGACCGCTCTCGCCTGGGATTCGAGCCTGCGGCTGATGATCATCGGCACGGCATCCGGCGCCATCAAGGTGTATCCTTTTGCTTTTCTTGCTCTTTGTGTTCTCATCCTCGCTCTCTTTCCGTCCGGTATTTATAATCCGATCCCGAGGCAATCGCGTCTCGCGCGACTCGATGACGTTCGTGTATCGATCTAATAATCCTCGAAAAACCCCGTCGTTCTCCAGGAAGAGAAAATTGCGTGAAGCCGATCGTTGAATAACACGTGCGCGCACGTGAAGAGCTTCGTTCGTTCACGAGAATTGAATTTTATCTGTTGAGAGATTTATAAATTGTTCGAACAAAATTGATGTGCAATTGAAAATCGTGTTTCGTGGACGTGAATGTTGTATTATCCCAATTTTTGTGACCTTTTATATTATCGCAACAGAGGAAAATGTTTGCTCGCCACGCAAGCGAGTGCATAACAAAGACGTCATAAATCAATTGTGATGTATTTTATAAAGTTACGATTGAGCAAGAAGAATTATCGGAGAGAAATCGATTCTTAGACGCGTTATACGCGCCTAATGACGTTCGCGCGCAGTAATTTCCCATTATAAAGAGTAATTGTTCTTAATTGAGGAATTTGGCGCAACGTACTCCGACTTACTTTCTCGGATAACTTGAAGGGAGAAAAATTAATTTAAAGTCTCATTTTTTCGCAATTTTCATCCTCACGGGAAACTGTGAATCGATCGCTGTGTCGCATTGAATTCCTCAATTAAAGCGCAACTGTATTTTGCATAATGCAAGCAGTCGGTGCCGTGGTCGTATCGATTGTGCAAAAGTGCCTACGTGGTACGTTCGATTGAAATATTCGACTTCGCTGCTGACAGCAAGCGCTCGCGTTTTTATTACATTTTCCGAAAACGATATGTCGCAAATGTTTGAAAATCACAAGCTGTCTCGAGTGATTTGATCGATGTTTTCGACAAATTTCGGAACCGGGGAGAAAAAAGGTCAGCGCGAATTGCGTTCCGCGGTACTGTGTTGCTCTCGTTTCGCGGCTTTGTATGTATTGGCGTCACTTATGTTAGCTAATCTATATGCGTGCGCGCGCGTGCCGAATTATCGCTTCGGAGTGCAGGTCTATTTGCATTATTAACTAAAAATCGCCTCGAGCCACGCCGCAAGTTCGAAATTATCGACAATTCACGTTCTTTTAATGTGTGAATAAATAAAAAATAGGGAAATAGCTCCAATATAAGTTTAATTAAAATTTAAAATTGATTACAATTGAATTATATTAATTTATTTATTTTAACGAGAATTGTCCTTTTTTAATACAAAAAAAAAACAAATATTTTAAATGGCTGTGGTAACTAATTTAAAATAAAAATAAGTAAACAGACAAATTGGACGGAAATTTTAATTAAAAGTGATTAGAATTAATTACGAGAGGATTATCTAAAAAGGAGAGCCAAAACACTGATTGTAGTGCGCAAAATAATGACTGACGTGGCGTAGATATAAAAAAATGAGTAGAAGATTAAAAAAGAAAATAGAAATTTTACTATACACTCGCGTGAAGCATAATTATTCGACAGAGATTAATTCTTCGTCGACTCTCGGTGGAAACTCGCGCTCTTTTTATTTCGTTCGTTAGACGACACTAAACAAGGCGGTGTTAGATGGTGACGAAATTGAGAATCGACACGTCACCGTGTCGGGTAATTTAATGCCGGTTCGGTTTGCTGTATAGCCGTGCCGGCAGATGCTCTCCCAAGGACTACGTAATCGTCGGATGATTGTTATTATTTCGCAATAGATACACGCGCACAATAATATCCGCGTCGTCGGGAAACCTTCGGTTACGCAGAATTCCCGCGCGTGCGATAGGTATCCTTTTAATCCGTCATACGTATATTGTTACGCACGTCGGGACTATATTAGAACACGTTTAATCGCGAGCCTCTTGAATTTTTTTCTTTGTCCTCTCGCCTCGAGAACGACGACATTTTTATCCACGTTTTCAGACATGCCGCGCGCCGTTTTTTCTACTAATTAGAACGTATCGATTACGGACTTAAAAAACACACGACGCAAAATTATATTTTGAGTAGAAAAGTCGTGTTCGCGAGCCGCATAGCGGTCGCGGAAAATATCGATCGAAAGTTAAAAGTAGGTGACTTCTGGTGTAAAATAGAACGCAGCGCGATGTTGGAACACATTAAGTCAACGCGGTCTCTCCTCAGGTTGTTAATCATTCTCACGGAGGAAATTAATCTTAGAAGTGAAAAACATCAAAATCGCGAATGAATGTCCGTTGCGACGAAGTAGTCCAAAGTACTTTGCAATTGCGCAGCCCGATGTGGTGACACAATTGTCGACCCGCCCGAGAGACTTTAGAATTCGCGAACTGTGCGATAATAACGTTCTACTTTAATTGTTTTTTTTTTCTTCATACGTAATCCGCACACCTTCGTCAGCGCTTTAAATCGGTCGATTTCCAAATTCGGAATTCGATCCTCTCGTGCTGGACGCGAGCTTCTTACGCGTCTCTTTTTTTTTTATACGGAGAGAAAATTCCCACATATATATATGAGATCTTTTCGACGTTTCTTTCCTTGACTCAAGAGCGTGCCATCTACAGTTTCGGAAGACCGGGTGTGGAGTTCTATGGGCAACATTCCGTCGAGAGCGGCGAGAACGCCGTCACGAAGATCGTCGCGCTCCCAAACGAGGTAAGATAATTGGTGATCACGGGTTGTCAGTCGCGTAAACCCGGCAATGAAAGAGAGAATCTTGCGGTGAGAATTATCTTCGACAATTTGTTAAGACACGAAGGACACGCGAGTTTCGTAAGACGCGATATAATTACACGATCAAATACGCGCGTTCCAGTTTGCGAACAGAAACAAGCTGGTGACTCGCGACTGTGGTTCCGTAAAGTCTCAAAACGAGCAACGCGACACCGTGTTCCGCTTATATGGGTTTGCCGCGGGTTGCATAATTCCCGACGTACAAAAACAACGCAACAATGTGTTCGCGCACATGTGCGCGGATAAGTAATACGTACGCGCGTTATGACACGGTGGCGGCATCGCAACAAACGCGATTTAAGACGTGGGAATAATGCAGGAAGAATACTTTCTTTCGCACTTCCGACGTGTTCAAGAGGTTTCTCGTGAAACCTGTTGATCATCGCGCGCGAGAAGTACATTCAATCGCTGCCATTCACAGCTTCGAGAATTATTGAAGTTTTTTTTTTTAATTGATAATTCACTGAACTTGGTATTAAATCTCGAATAGTTGCTTCGGCGTTTCATCAATTAAGATTTCTCGTTGAAAACCTGTTGATCGTCGCGTGTGAGAAGTTCAACTTTCGTCGAGTTCAGGTTCAAAAACTGTTGGAGATGTTTTCAAAATCGATAATTTATTGGTAATTCATTGAAGTCGTACACCGTAAATCGATATTTACTGTAAACATACAAGTAACAAGTTTTTTTTTTTTCATGTAATATATCAACCGATTCAGGTGTGGCCTGTTGAATCGCGTCTCTGTTCGCGCGTGATTGCACAACGATATGTGAGCACGAACGTTCGTTATCATGATAAGCAGTTTCGAGTAAATCTCGAACCGATAAGATATAGAAGGCTGCCTATTATAGAGATCTGTTATTAGTTTTTCATTTTATTAATCATGATTTTTTTCACTTGTTTCGAAAACTGGTTCAAAAATAGTTTCTGATGAACTAATACACATTTAAAAGAAGACAAAGATATAAGTATATATATACTATCTTACACAACTTCCTAAGGAAAATTGATGTCCAATTTAGCGCGTCGTAAATTTTTCAGGGTCGCGTGGTGTCCTTGTGCGACGACAACTCCCTACATTTGTGGGAAATCAATGAGAGTTCTCTGGTGGAGACGAAGTCGTTGTCGTTGGAGGGCAAGCTGAAGAAAATCTCAGCGATGTGTCTCGAATCTAGCGGGGAGCATCTTCTATTGGGCACCGAAGGGGGCAACATTTATTTGCTCAACCTGAAGACTTTTGTTATGCCGGACAATATTATTTACCAAGATGTCGTGATGCAGAAGTAAGCGCGATTGAATGGTGTTGAATCTTGCAAACTCGGTCCGAAAAGTTTTGTTATTCAATATTTTGAGATTCAAAAGATAATTAAAAATAGAGTTGATTTCTATAAAAAAAATAAGCGCTGTTGTTGTTGCACAGCGTCCCGGAGGATTATAAGAAAAATCCGGGAGCAGTCGAAGCCATAGCCGAGCAACCAGGACATCCGGACAACATTCTGATCGGTTATAATCGTGGCCTGATGGTGCTGTGGAACAAAGCCACACCTGGGGCCCAGCAGGTAAGCGTTATATCTGTTTGTACGTCTCTATGTACACATGATTACTCTCTGACAAATGCGACACACACGCTTACATGCTTCACAACGATATGCTACGTCAATGTTTAACTCTGCTAGTTCGTTTCCGACATATTCTTCGATTCAAATAAATTTCTGGATTTGCAACGTGCTGTTTTTTTTGTTTTTTTTTTTTTGTTTTTTGGATAAAATAAAATATTTTCTAAATACTATTTTGAAAAGAAAAAAATAAATTGAAAATAAACACTTAAAAAAAAAAAAAATAAAATAAAAGCTTTGTTTTTGAGTTTTACATCTTTCTCTTTTTTTCTATGTTTTGTACTTTCAAAAGTCATTCTTCGTGTAACAGATATTTTTATATTTTGGACACAACAAACTTGAGTTGTTACGCTTCGAAACATAAACATTGGTCAGAATGAAACGGCAGAGGTAAAAATACATTGTGAGATCGTTCGTTCGCTCGTTCTGATTGTCGTTTGTGTCTTTGGTGGTCTTTGGTGGAACGTGTACGCGCAGCTGATGGGTTTGTTTTCGGGTGCGCAGACATTCGTCTCTACGCAACAGCTGGAATCGGTCCACTGGATATCTGAGAATCGCTTTGTCTCGTCACACAACGACGGTTCATATGCCTTTTGGAGCCCGGGCAGCGACGCCGTGCCAGAACCCACGACGCTTTACGGACCGTTCCCGTGCAAAGCCATCAGCAAGATTCTTGTGTATCCCACGGCGGAGTAAGTCACTTAGACATCGAACCAATAACGCGCTTCTTCAAGAAGTCTTTTATTTAAACTCTTGTGCTTTCTCTGTAGACAAGGCGAGCTTTTGTTGTTCTCTGGTGGTATGCAACGCGCCAGTTACGGAGACCGACACACCATCACCGTCATGACCAAGAACAAGCATTTAGTTTTTGACTTCACATCCAAAGTCATCGACTTCTTCGTCGTATTCTCTAAAGAAGAAGAAGAAGGAAACAACGAGAATCCTGTCAATCCAGAAGCGCTCATAGTGTTGGCCGAGGAAGAACTCGTAGCCATCGATTTGACTAATCCCGACTGGAAGATGATGGCACTGCCTTATCTGGTGTGTCTCCATGCGAGTGCGGTGAGTCTCTTGAAATCAATCTATAAGAAATCAGGTTACCACAGATAACCTAATCTAACTAATTCTTTCACTAATTTATAGGTGACCTGCTCCCAACATGTGCCTAATGTCCCCGAAGAGCTGTGGGATGCGATCATGGCGGCCGGTAAGTCGCAAACGGAGCATTTGTACTCAGACAAACCATGGCCCATCGATGGCGGTAACATCCTCTGCCAAAAGCCGGTAAATCCCGACAAGCCCAAGAACAAAGAACTTCTGCTCACCGGTCACGAGGACGGCAGCGTGAGATTCTGGAACGCGTCAGACGTCGCTCTGACTCCTCTGTATAAGTACAACTCGTCGATTTTGTTCGCCGGCGAGCACCTGGACGTTCTCGAACAACCGCCGGAAGATGACGAGGACGAGTGGCCGCCGTTCAAGAAAGTGGGGATCTTCGATCCGTGTTCCGACGATCCGCGACTCGCTGTGAAGAAAGTCCTCCTGTGCCCGTTGTCGTCTACAATGGTGATTGCCGGTACAGCCGGTCACATCATCACCGCAACCATTTCCTCGGAGGCGACCAACAAGGAGATAAAGGCCGTCACAATGAACATCGTCAACGATCGCGACGGATTCGTGTGGAAGGGTCACGATCATCTGCCGCCGAGAACGGCCAACATATCGTTCGCGACCGGATTTCAGCCCCAGAGCCTTCTCCAGTTGTATCCACCGGCTGCGGTTACGGCGTTGGCTTTGCACAGCGAGTGGGGACTGCTCGCTGCCGGCACCGCGCACGGGCTCGCGGTTTTCGACTATACCAGATCGAAAGCCGTTAATGTCAAGTGCACGCTCAATCCGAACGACCTTTTTGGTTCGGGAGACACACCCATCTCCCGGCGAAAATCGTTCAAAAAATCTCTTAGGGAATCTTTCAGAAGATTGAGAAAAGGACGTTCGCAGCGCCGAACGAATGCAAATAGCCCGTCGGGAAATCCTGCGTCGGAGAAGAAGAAAGAAAAGTGAGTTTTTGAATAAAAAGAGAAATATATAGAGGAAAATATATAAAGGAAATAATATATAAAGGAAATAATATATAAAGGAAATAATATATATAATAATTATTATAATACTAATTTTAGTCCCAGTATTGCTTCTTCACCGAGCGGCGATCCGTCAGCGGTGGAATTAAAACCAGTCGAAAGACAAGTGGAAGCTAGGCCCGTTGACGACGCTCTAGGTTCTATGGTTCGATGCTTGTACTTTGCCAGAAGTTACATCATTAGCCGTTAGTATTTTTCATGTAAAATCAATAATATATAGGTATGTGAAAATATTCAACGTTTAAAAAAAATGATCTGAAATACTTGCTTGTAGTACAAAATACGACACCTACACTTTGGGCCGGTACTAACAACGGCACGGTTTACGTCTTCACATTGGCTATACCGGCTGGCGTGAGGAGAACGGAAGAGGATGTCAACTGCACACTCGGCAAAGAAATTCAGCTGAAGCATCGGGCGCCCGTAATCGCGATCACGATCCTCGACGGCTCCAGCGTGCCGCTGCCGGAATCCTACGAGGCCGAAAAAGGCGTCGCGCCCGGACCCGACATGGCCTCTCCGCATCGAGTCGTGATTGCCAGCGAGGAACAGTTCAAGATCTTCAATCTTCCGTCCCTGAAGCCGCACTGCAAGTACAAATTAACCGCCCACGAGGGATCGAGGGTACGGAAAACCGGCTTCGCCAAATTCTCGTGTCAGGTCGAGCCAGCGGGAACTCACGAGGAAACTTGCCTGCTGTGCCTCACGAATCTTGGCGACTGTCTGGTGCTGAGCATACCGGAATTGAGAAGACAACTGAACGCTGCTGCGATCAAACGAGAGGATATTAAGTTAGTATTTTTTTTTTTTTACATATTTCTTGTCTTTTAAGTATCACTTGGAAAATAAACGTAAAACGTTTTTTTTTTTCTTAGTGGTATCTCTTCTTTAACGTTCACAAAAACCGGTGAAGCGTTGTATCTTCATTCGAGCTCGGAGCTCCAACGAATTTCTCTCTCAACCTCTAAAGTTACAAAGGCGCATTGCGCGCTCAATTTACCGCCGCATGCCAGAGCGGAGAACGCCAATGAGGTTGCGCATGAGGAGGGTGTTGTCGAAGGTGCGGCCGAAAATGAGGGAGAGACGCAAGGAAGTCAACCGCCAACAGCAGCGAACAGAGTAATCACGGAAAATGGCGTTGTGGGTGCCAGTGAGTACAGTATGACTCTCTTATGACGAAAAGAATCTTTATATATTATTCAAGGAAAAGAACACATCTTTTTTATAATATTGCAATAGAATACATATATTACCGGCTTTTTGTGCAATTGCTAAATATGTGTACCACTGCTTGGCAACTTTATATTAGCTGCATATATTTGTGCTTGATCACACAATACCTTAATTAAAACCACACGTAACCCTAATCAAAACCAATTTATCACCCCTTGTGTTTATGTGTTATTTGTGAATTAACGAGATATCGAAGAGAATGCCGATTGTTTGTTGTTGACGTATCCAGTGTCGTTTATTGTCAATTCCTGAACGCATGTCTTTTAGCTGGGGAAGAAGAATCACCGAAGGAGCCGTCGTTGCGACCAGCCACAAGTAGTATAGACGTGAACGGGGACGACGACCGTCAGGACTTAAGTTCTATTGGAGACATCACGATCGACAGTGTTAAGGATCATTTGCTGTAAGTTCGGTCGATACTGTTTGATGTTTTATTACACTTGATTTGTTTTGCTTGCGAATATAATTTTATATTTTGATATTAATTTTTGATAACAGACTGTTATATATACAGTAATTTTTGTATTTTTAAATTTATATTTGCATGGCGTTTAACAATTTAATTTGCTGTTATGTTCACTAATATGTGTTTGATGTACTTGCCATCCTCTTGGCAGTAACAGTTCGCTTTTTAGAAATGCGACGTCTTCCGAGGATCTCCACAATCGTTTGGCAGGGCTCAAGATGGAGGTGACCTCACGGACTTCCGAAGTATCCACGCAGAATCAATCGTTGGTCGTGAAAACGACCACCGTGGTCACACAAACTACGAATAGCACGACCACCAACGGCGAGGTTGAGACGAGTCAGGCGAACGAATCGCAACATGTAAACAGTGAGTAAAATCAAGCAATTGATCAGAGTGTGACTAATGTCCAATTAAATTTATCATTAGATTGTCTGATTAACGAATTGTAAAAAAATCGAGAATGTTTTTTTAATTGCAACAATGAGCTTGTTAGTTTAATGATGTGATTAATTAATTATTTTCTAGGTCGTCTGATTTAACTAATTTTCCAGGCTTGCTAGTCGACAAACTCAGCGAATTACACAGTCACATACACTTTCTTATATTGTACAGTTAATCAGTATTTTGTCTTTGTCTTTTAATTTTTCGATGAGTTTTGTTTCGTTCTTTTTTTATGTTTATTTTATCTCTTTCTCTCTGTATTTGTTTTTTTTTACAAATTTATGTTTTTGTTGTGGCGTTTGTTTTGTTGCGCAGGCACTATGGTAGAGCGGGAGATACGCAGCGGTATCGAGACAACAACGACACACGCTACCATCACTCTACCCCCGAACGTCGAGGTCAGCAAAAACGGCACTGATCGTGTTACAAAATTAATTGGTGTTGGCCGTTACCTCGATATTAATCCTCGTTGTTGATGTTTTCGTATACTATTGTTGTGCGCTCGTTAATCATCAAATTGGTCTCCTTGCTATTAAACCAGCACTAGCTTTTGATTCGTTTAATTCCGTCCGTTAATTATTTACCGGCTGTTTTCCCCTTCACACAATATTCATTAACAGGCTGACTATAATAACACCGAAGTATCGTAGAAATAAAGCTTCTTTTAACTAACTAATCGGATGTTTCCCGCACATTCGGTCTGTATGTTAAAACGAATGTTTAAATATTTCAGATTAGTGCCGCGGATTTGGCCAACCTGGAAGTCACCACGACCACAGTGACTACCACCACGGAGAGATCCAAGGCGCCGTTGGCCAGGCCGGAGGAGGAAGTCGGTTCGTAGGCCTGTTTTCCATATCGTTTATTCCATGCTGACCACACGCATCGACTTTGCGCGCTCCTTATACGGAGCTCATCAATAATTAGTTACTTAATATAGACAAACGTGTACACAAGCGCGACGACGTAGGTAGGATTTGTATACCGTAGATTTTTTTAAGGGATCCAGATTTCTACGCATTTACAGCGCATTAATCACGCAGCGACGAGTGATTAATTTTTAAGCAGAAAATCCGTATGCATTTTATCGAAACCTCGTATATTAATCTCGCGTAATCCACTCGAGAACACATTTCACAGAGAAATAATTTTTGGACTATGGGAAAAAAGTAAACAATTTTTAACAAAAAAACAAAAAAAAAACAAAAAAAAAAAAAAGAAACTGTAGGCCTATAAAGAATTTTACAAATTCTCTTTTTGCAGTTTCCCTCGCGAAAGAAATTTTTAACATTTTAATTATTGATAAGTCGAAGTATAAGTTCGACAAAAAAAAAAAAAAAAAAAAAAAAACGAAGTTTTTATCGCACTCTGTTTGGTTTTCACACAGCTGATTTTTTGATATTCGTTAAAACTTCAAAGACGTTATTCATGTTCTACAACTAAAATCGTTTTATTTACACGTGTTTGCATGTACATACAAGGCATATATACATAAATTGGATCGATCTTGCGCATACAAGATCGGTCTTGAATGTCCTTAAAGATGACGTGGTGCGTGTGTGTGTATGTGTGTGTGTGTGTGTGTCTTGTACAACCAGTATATATAAATAATACACATAACCGTAGAGACTTGAAAAACAAGATTGATTCTATAATTTTCTGAGAGAGATAGAGACAAAAGAGAAAATGATGAGACATCACAAATTGTGAATTATGGCAGCCTTAAACCTACACACTGTTATTTTATATATAATATATATATATTATATAAATAAATATACTTAGTTTATTATACAAACACACGCGACTTAAGGAGTCTATTCACGATTGGCGAGAGACTACGCGGGGAGGGGGGGAGAGGGTAAGGGAGAAAATTTGTTGTCAAAAAAACGTATGTAAAAATTAGAATTTTAATATTGAAAATAAATGATACAGACAAATGACACAAAATTTTAATTGCAAACGTATGACAAGAATGATGTCATTCGCAGCATTTTGGATTGACTGAATAGACTCCTCAGGCCATCCGTAGTATTTTGAAATGTTTCCGAGCGTCTCGCGGGCTTATTTTTTTTGCGAACAAATCGCGCAGTCTGTGTTGCGATACGGAAGATGCTCCGAATAACAAACAAGTAGCTACTTAAGTAGAATTATATATTTTACACCGAACAAGTGCATAAGGAGATTAAAAAAAAAAACAAAAAAACAAAAAAAAAACACGTGGCGAACTTCGAAGAGGGATGGATTGATCCGTCGAGGGTCATGTGGTTAGGAAGAGAAACGCGTTGAAAATATATTTTTTATCGATGTTGCTTAATCGTTAAGTTTTCTCTTTCTCTCTCTCTTCGCCTCATCGAAGGGTGCGTGACCGAGGGAATTTTCCAGTCCTCTGGAAAACCATCGCTTGATACGATGTCGACAGTTACTTTATTGTTGCATTTATTCGCAATTTTTTTCTTCCCGGATGAAGTTAATCTGCTCTTTTTAGCGACGAACGAATGAACGATTGCTCTGCGACGCACGTTCCGCCTTGATATATATATATATATATTTTACCAATTTTTACGGGCGTTACACTACATATCATTTTTATATCGAATGTACTTCATCTTTGCGCAGGAGTGTGTATCAATTACGCTGCACCTTACCTTGTAATTTTGATCTCAGTAGGAAGAAGTCTCATGGGAAAAAATGACGATCCGAGTTGTGGTATCTGAGAATCTGTGTATAACTTCTGCCGATCACGCGCCGATAATTTTAACAATATTGTACATTTGTATAAAAAACAAAAAAACATCGAACGATATAAAGTTCTGCCAAAAGTGCGTATATAACACGTGCCCTATCGCATTTTTTAAAATCGCTCTTTTAAAACACCATAATCGACTCCAAATTTTAATCACAATTTTTAATCACTTCGATTTTATATATACAAGTATACAATGTATTGACGGTACTAAACCGAATGCCTTTTAATGCGATGCGAGTTCTCGCGTACTATAGATAACATAAGTTCTAAATCCCGTTTAGTTTTGTATAATTATTATTATTATTTTTTTTTTAATCGTTTACCGATTGGATTTTATATACTATACGAAGCGTAATGTATTTTCTAATGTATGTTTGTGCTGTAAAAGAGGAACATAAAGAAGAATAAAGAGAGTGAACACCTGCGAAATGAAGGAAGAGATAAACGATTTTCTTTGCATGTGTGACGAGGCGACGAAGCGCGCGAACTTCCAATTATCATCGCTAATGTAAGTTGCTAAGAAACTAACTAATCTTTCATAATTTTGTCGAGCGCTATTTTTATCGCAAGGAAAGTGCACTCGTAATATTATAAATGTTTTTTTTCCTGCTCTGATAAAGCAATGTATGATGTACGCAAGATGGATGAAAAAAAAAGAAAAAAAAAAAAAAAACACTGCCCGCGAAAAAACACTGTCCCACCCGACACTGTTGCATACCGATTGTAAAACATGTCGTATAGCATTGCGAAAGCCTATATATTTACGAAGAAATATATACAAATATAATTATTGATGCATTTTTCTATTTCTCAAATCACTATTGTTTGTTCTATCTCCTCGACTTTTCCTCAGACCTTTCGCTAACCAGGCATTAATCAGCTTTTTGTACAATTTTCACTTAAAAAATGTACAATTCTCGATATACATATATGTATATGTATGTATACGTTACAAAACTCAGATTTATATTTAAACAAACATATAATTCCTTGCTCAGCATTTTATCGCGGTCAGTTGACATTTTCTGCTTTAATAAGCAAGAAATGTTTTACTCACTGACACAAAATAATAACTTACATACGCAAAACAATTCCATCTCGCGTTTGCAGAACATTACTCGATAAATAGATAGCCAGCAGTCTTGTGCGAAAACATGTTATAATTAACTGAGGCAGTGTATAATTTTTAAACCAACTCGGTTGCTTTCTAGAAACGGCCGATCGCGAGGACGTGCGAATCAACGGGATCGCGATCGACGTTATTGCAAAAACACTTATCAGTAATGCGTTCGTAGGAATATTACAGACTCAGCGAATATATTAACATCTTGATCCGGCCACAAAGTCCAATAATATCATTCTCCGTCGTCACGCTATTGTTCCACCGGTAACATTGACGATCATATTTTCAGATGCGCTCTTACAAGCGAAGAATAGGACTTCGATCGCAGTCCGAGCGCATTGCGTATTTGTTCTACTTGCCGATTTCGCAGAGCTTTCACGCGACAAATCTACGAATCGCCGCCGATCTACGCGACCTTGGTTGATACCGCCTTTCGAATCTAATCACCAAAAGTGGTAACTACTATATCGCGAGCGATACGATTACACAAGACAATCTGTTTCATCAAGGAGCACTCTTTTATCTAAGACCTTTTTCGTCAGAATATCAAGAAAGTTGCGCCCGAAACCAAATCACTATCTTATCTTTTACTTGATGAAAACTCGATTGAAATAGCGCACTCGATGGCGAATGTTTGTACAGTTGTACAGGAAACTCGAGCAAACAAATTGTTTAACGTTTCATGCTTTGCACGCGGTAATGATCGGTACCCGGGTGGGAAGTGAATTTTTTCTCACATATTGCTGCGACGTTCGCTTTCCCGGTCGTCTCGGCTCGATCGAAGAGAGATATCAGAAGCGGTCTGCGACGTGAGGATGAGTATCGTTCTTATCAACAGCGTGCATGTTCGCAAAAAACAAAAAAACTAAAGCGACAGGCTGACCCGTGGAACAGTTCGGCTCCAATCTAAAGCGATAAAATCCACGTCATCCGGTCGGCTTCAGTCGCGTGGTCGAGCTCGTTGCCAGCGGAGCACCGAAGCCGACGACGAGTCTCGCCGGTCGTCGCTGTCCAGAAGTGTGAAGATAAAGAGGGACTCGTCGCACCGCCACTGCCACTGTCGCCTGCTGCTTCCACCACCAAAGAACAGAAAACAGCCTGGCAGTCACAGCAATGTGTCATTGAATTTTGAATCACTCGTGACAACGAATCGCGGTGTAACGCGCTCTGCATTTTCGTTTTCCTCGACGCACGAAGAAATGGGTCACGAGAAGGAGAGACCGACCGGGAAGGTCGAGCTGAAGAGAGAACTGGGACTCTTCAGCGCGGTCAGCATCATTTTAGCTGTGATGATCGGTATGATCAGAAATTTCTGAATGAAAATTTTATTTTTTTTCGCGACGAATCAAATCGTGGCTGTGTTAAATAAAATTGTGATTTTTCATATCGAGTTCGTTCTATATCTGCAAACGTACGTGTCACACCGAGTTCTGATTGTGAGCGCGCGCGATTAAACATAATCGTACGTACGCGCGTCTTTTGTTCCGACGCGCTTGTCCCGATCGTACCGCGTGCGACTTATTACAACTACAGTACGAATTTCGTGACCGACATTATGTTGCAACATGTAAAACGATAAAGACGAACACTTGCGATGCATAATTCTCTTTACACGCGTATTGCGGTCTCATTTCCGATCTCTGACACTCTCTCTCGCGATCACGCTCGAATATGATAAACAAAGATACAAAGAGACGATCTTGTTGAAATCCGCGGTATTATTCGCGCCGGCTGTGTGCATCGTGCTATAAAAAGATCGCGCGCGTTCTCGTTCGGAGTCGCGTAAATTATTTTTGTATGTATTATTTGGCAGTACAACAAATCGAGCGTTGAATTAAAAAATATCTTATAGCGTATTTTAATAGTTTTACGCGCTTTTGTACTTTTTTTTTTATAAAAAATACTTTCAAATATTTCTGGATTTATTTCCGAGAGAACTACAAGTTTTGCTCCATTTTACCAAATAACATACACTTCGCGAAACGCGATAAATTTCATTTCTAAATGTAAATTTTCTGCGTAGTACGTATATATTTGTTTAAGGAAACGAAGAAAGTGCATATTCACTCTTCCGTCGTGACCTCCAAATTTAAAGCGCAGCATCGCAGTATTTCTGGCAACAAAGAGATGTCATTGTCCGAATTTTTCGCGTGCCATTAAGTGCAATTGCTTTCGTCGATGGAACTTGATGTTTTTGTTTTATATATCAGTTGCACGCGTAGAACGGGCGAGATAATGTTCAACGCGCTTGCATATAATTTTTGCGGGAAATTACATATTGCTCGCCGATAACGTGCAATCGCAGAAACATTTATCGTGTCTGGCGGTTTCGGTTTAAAAAAAAAAAAAAAAGAAAGACGTAAATAATATATTTTTAACAAATCATAAATTATGTCATTCTCGGCTGCGTGTGCGAAGGTAGCTTCCGTACGGTGGTGGCGTGTCTTCGCAAGATAGCCACATATTTAAGCGTAGTTAACAGTAATTGCATAATTGTATAGAGTCGAATAAGATAACGCTTTAACACAATGAGCCTGTTATATATTTTAATCCTGATAGACAGTTTCCGGCGTTCTTTTCCCACGTGTTCTTAGACGTACATATATCGAATGTTTGACAGAATGTTTAACAGAAAAGAAAACATTATTAAAACGTTACAAGCAACGTTCTTTCGCAAGAGTCACAATTAAGATTTTATTTCTGAACAAAACACGAAACTTTTCGCTCACTTACGAGTCTCAAGAACTCGAAAACTCGAGTGTAATTTTATCTCCGCCGCATTGATAGATCTTATCTTTCGGAGTTTGTAGTTTAACCGATATTGACAGAAAACCGATATTGATATCACAAATCGTATTACCTAACACATTTGTATAAACAAAGTGCAGTAAAAGTGTACGTCATATGTTTTTCCTCAAGTTTCCTCAAACAACTATAGCGTTCCTTGATTATCTCGACGTTGACATTTTTGTATTATTCACGCGCGATAACTTTTTTTTTCTCGCCGTTAGAATATTCTATGATACTCAATAATAATAGACAAAATTTTAGTAATAAGCATATTTTGTCAATTAACGTAATACTTATTATGAGAAGAAACTGTCAAGGCTAATCGGGGTTAATCGGTCATCATATAGTAGATTGGTCCGCTTTGTCGCAGCCGGTCGCCGCGTGGTAATAGCAAAACATTCTTATTAACTGTTATCTCGTTATCTCTATTATTCAGGTTCTGGCATCTTTGTGTCGCCAACAAGCGCCCTTGAACGATCGGGATCCGTGGGGTTCTGTCTAATCGTTTGGATCAGCTGCGGTGTGCTGTCTCTGTTGGGCGCGTTGGCCTTTGCCGAACTGAGCACGGTGGTGCCGCGTTCCGGCGCTGAGTATGTCTATTTCATCGAGGCTTACGGACCGCTGCATCCCTGGGCCGGTCCGATACCGGCGTTCATATGCTCCTGGGTGTACGTGATGCTGCTGCGACCGGCGGAGGTGGCGGTGGTCACGCTGACCTTTGCCGAGTACAGCGTGCAGCCGTTCTCAAATTACCTCGGCAACCTGTCCGACGACAGGTTGAAGATGCTGAAGCTGTTCATAGCGATCCTATCGTTAGGCGTAATAACGTACATTAATCTCATCAGCGTCAAGGTCTACGTGAAAGTGCAGAACGTGTTCACCGTGTTCAAGATACTCGCCTGCGTTGTGGTGATCGTCGGCGGGATCTGCTGGCTGGGCACGGGTCACGTGGAGCTCCTCCAGCAACCGTTTAGCGGCACCACCACGTCGGCCGGCAACATAGCTCTGGCTTTCTACAGCGGTCTGTGGGCGTACGACGGCTGGACCTCGGCCGCGATCGTCACCGAAGAAATACAGAAACCCGAAGTCAATATTCTCAGAAGCACTCTTATCGCGGTGCCGACCATCACCGTGCTGTACGTGTTCATGAATTTGATGTACATGTCGGCTCTGACGATACAAGAGATGGTGAGCGCCCCGGCGGTGGCGGTCTTCTGGGCGGAACGAGTTCTGCCGTCCTGGATGCGCTTCCTGATACCGCTCGGCGTGGCTTTGTCGACCTTTGGCTGCGCCCTCAGCGTGCAATTCAGCGTGGCTCGGCTGTGCTTCGTCGCGGGCCAGGAGGGCCACGTGCCGCGTGTCTTCAGCTACGTTCACATCAAGAAGATGACGCCGGCCGCGGCGGTGATCTTCCAGGGCCTGCTCTCGCTCACGTGCCTGATACTGGGCGACATAATCGCTCTAATCGAGTTCGCCAGTTTTCTCATGTGGGTGTTCTACGGATTCGCGATGGTGTCGCTCATAATCATGCGACGGACGAAGTCGGACGCGCCCCGACCGTACCGCGTGCCCATCGTGATACCGTGGCTGGTGCTGGCCGTTTCCATTTTTCTCTCGGTGCTCCCGATAATTTACGAACCATCGACCAAATATCTATTCGCGCTCGCGTTCATTCTAATCGGCGTACTCGTGTATCACGTGTACGTGTACAAGAGAGTGACGAGCACTTTGTCAGGTGAGTGTATATCCGGATGAGTTATATTTGCACCGCATAGAATTTCTAAGAATTTCTTGCATAGGGAGCTTACGCGTCGTAGCTCTGCAAAGCGCATATAATCTGCTTTCTCTTCCAATCACAAATAACGCAGTGAGATTCATTTATGTCTCTTTTCTTTTCAGCCAAGCTGACATACTTTATACAAGCGTTGTGTCTAGTTGTCGCGCCAGACAAACAAGAAGACTGATTGCAGATATTTCGCATCTATATCACTCGTGTATATAAGCGTTATATTTACTCAGATGATGCATTTACTCTCTTTTTAACTTACATTTATATGTACAGAAAACAGAGTAGAGAACGTGGAGGTCTTCACATTCGCGAGAGAAACAACACAATGTTTTGCGCGTATCGTATCTTTTTTTATTGCCCAAAATGGATTAAACTTCAGTCTTCGTGCGATATAAGCATTGAATAGAGACAACACAATGGTGCCTTATATTTTCTAAGCCAGTTGACAATAAGATTTATTAGAGTTTTGTATAACTTCGGTAATATACACAACTAGTATTTTATATAAAACAACATATCGATATTATATATTTTTTATGAATAAAAACAATATATAATATTGTATATGTAATATGAAATAGGTAGTTGTGAAAATGTGTATAAATAGAAGATAACGTTTTCGTATATTTTTATGCTATATTCTGCCAATAAATATCACTTTTTAAACACCTTCTTAGATATAATAAACGTGTCAGACAATAAAATAACACGTTACATGTTTGTAATATATTATTTTTTTTTAATACATATGTCGCACGTTTATTATATCTAATACAACAACATTTTATGCTACATATAGATAGAAAATAATATAAATAAAAACATTTAAATCGACATCATTAAAGAGATTTTTTTTCAGAGTTTTACAATACATCAAGAAATATAAGCAAATAAATTATTACAGGATGTTAACTCAATCTTGATAAATAAGATTTTTTAATTGTGAAAATGATGTAAAATTCTCTCGAAAAGAAAATATCAAACATTCTCTCAATATTTAAAGCTTTTTCCTAATGAACATCCTGTATTACTTATATTTTGATACAATTAACAATAATTTTTTTTTCAAATAAATAAGATACAATAAAATTTCTCTAAAATAATGATTTGATGAGATAAAAACTTATTAAAAAAATATTACTTTTATACTCAATATTTCATTCTCCTGTAGTTTCCCTTTGTGCTATTGGACAGAATTTGATATTGCTGTAATAGAAATTATGTATAAAAAACTACTGTAATTGGAATTCCAATTTTTTGGAACATATATATGATATTTAATATAGTAAAACTTTCAAAAAGATTATCATGCTTAGTTTTGGAACTGAGAAGATAATCGATTTGTGTAATTGGACGTTAGTATTACGATAATATAAGAGCACTTTTTCAGAGAATAAAATTGTAAATACATATAAAAGACGAGTTGTATATAAAATACAAACTTTTGTATATGTGAGAGAGATTGTAGATCTATAGGTAAAATACTTGTGATACATTTGACAAAAGCAATCAGATAAATAAAACTTTTTGCAATACTGATAACATTGCTACCGATATAACAATTACAATAAAATATCCTACATATAAAATACTTTTTAATATCTTGTGCAACAAGTTTGTAAAAAATATCTTCTTCGTAATATTCTTTGTTCTTGTATAACAGCATTGCTTTTCAATTTCTGTATAAAACTTAACATTATTAGATCTAACATCACACGATCCAATCTACAACATTGCTACTGGGTTGCACCGCATTTTGAACAGGTTTGTCTCTCACTGAAATAATGCGAATTATTTTTCTTCTGTTTGAATAAAAACACTTCGTCGTAAGACTTACCTTAATATCTGATGGAACTTCTTTCGTAATTCATTATATCGTGCTTTTTCAGACGTAAGCGCTGCATCACATTCTCTCAATTGTTGCCTCAGAGTATAAATTGTATCTTCCAGTGCTTCGAATATTGCCTGAAGAAGTCAAAGCATCTGGTTAAATGGTATGACAATAGCAATGTATAAATGTAACTTGTTTTACACACAATTCAATCAAAACTTACTCTAGATTCTTCTGCCGTATCGGACAACACAGGAGGTTCATCCAAACAGAAGAATTCTCTCACGCACGAAACGCCTATCAGAATTGGACTGCTCAATATGCCATTGACAAACGCTTGAAGCCCGTGTATTCTCTCTTCCAGGAAGCTGGGAGCGAAATTATCACCGAGCCACTTTTTTCTCGGTAATGACAGATGGGCGATAGGAACTTTCTGCCTCTTCAATTGAGCCAGCAATCTAACGAAGTCTGTGTATCTTCTAAATACAAACCAGCAATCACCTGTTTTCAATTCAACTCGGAGTTTGTATACCTGTACATGTTAAAACAAGAGAGATTTGCTTTTATATTACATATATATATATTCATTTGTATTCTATACAGTATAACAAACTGACTGTAAATCTGGCTCGTTCCTCCATGATCTCATAACCGACAATAGGTATTCTCAGGTCATCGCTAGTGAGGGGTGATTGATGAAGAACATTTGTGTCAGGATTGTTCTCATTAGTATAATCGTATCGTTGTACAGTGAATGAATTCGATTGGCTGGATCCATCGGAGTCAGGACTATCGAGAACTCTCACAGTACCTGCTTGAGAACTTCTCGCTTTACTAATTGCAAGTGTTACTTCGCTAATGCACCCCACGCCAGCCTCAGAACTGGACATTTTAACTCCGACAAACTAAACAAAATCATGCACACTTAAAACAGAAGGAGAAATAAAGCCCCAGTTTTTTTATTTTGCGTCTGATTCGTCATCGAACAACCTCTTGAGCGTTTGACTAATAATTTTTATGAGCAAAAAAAAAACAAAATTACAAAGTATGTATTTCACACAACTGCACACTGTGCGTGCGTAAATTTTATGTTTGCAGAAGAAAAAACTTTTGCGTAACATAAGAAGCACCGTGTCAAACCGTTCAGAAAAAATCAAATTACATGCTGCTTAATTAACACAGTCTGTACTAACCTCAATAGCTTACAATTAACGAGCATCCAATTCCCGCATTTACCGCTTGTTTTATTGTCTTACAACGTATATCACAGTTGTTTGGACCATATTTGGAGTGTTTTGACGTCAAATCATCGTGAAAAAGTCGCCTGACATTTTTTCAGTGTTGACATATTGAAAGTTTGCAAATATAATTCACGGATGAATAAAACTTGTGAGAGAGCGAACTCGAAGAGATACTCGAAGTCCGTTACTTTTGTCCGCACCGGGCAAGCAAATTAGAATAATTAGCACACACTTCCCCTTTTGTAAAGCAAAGCAAAGCGCAATGTGTTCGATGACATTTAACGTCACATGTCATCATAAAGTAAAATTCAAAAAAGAACTGAAGTGTCACGACGGCGCGAGAAGGAAATGCGCCATATTTAAATTTTAATTTAATAGTTTGCAAGTTGTTAATCATAAATTTGTTTTTTCATTAAAATATATTATATTACACGTCGGCTGCTACGTATATTTAAATATAGTCACGCATTACCATGACTATACTACTAATATATATTACATATATGTATATTTAGATATAGACACACATTACTATGAATATATAAACCAAACGTTACATAAAATCATAGTATTTAGATATAAAAACGTATGAAATGTAAAATTAAATTTTATATCATGCAATGCTATTCAGTGTTATGTGAAAATAAATAATAAAATGTTAATTAATCATTAGTATTTATAAAACGTTAAGTGACAAGTAAGAATTTATTATGTTTGTTTTACAAAAACATATTTATTCACAGTAGTTATAATAAAAATATTATTTGCATTAAAATTTTGTTATTCTTTTATAACATTTCCTTAGTTTGTTACACCATGCAATTTTTTTTCCTAAGTTTACGTGTAAACACATTTACATGCATGCATTTGCGTCTCTCATTTCGTTTCTTGCGACTAATATAACGACGATTTTTAGATTTTTGTCAATTTTATTCGCATTTGGTCTCTTTATACAATATTTACCGGTTTGTTTCATCTAGACTTTGTGAATTAGAAGCGGAGATGTTGCTTTATAATTGTTATAGAAAATAAATCTTCTTTGAAACTGTTTTGAGAACCGAAATCGACATTGTGACAATTTTCAAACCCTGCTATGCGCATACCTTAACATTTTTTGGACGGATTTGCATAAATTAATTAATTAACAACATGTATTTTTTTTTGTGATAGACAATTTTAGTTTTTCTTTCTGTACATCTGTTCTCTCCGTTTTAAATGTTACGTTTCCTGGAAAAGTGTTTCAAATTTATAAATGCGCAATCCTGAGATATGCGTCCTTGCGAACGACGCCGGCCGCGACCTTTCAGATGAAATCGACTGAAGCAAATTTCACTGCGCCGCGACACGCGTGATCTTCTTATCAAGGTGCGCGGAACGGCATCGCGCTTTATTAGAACCGGCGCGTTTGTTAACAAGGGTTAAGTTCGAGGGTCTCCATCGACCCGACTTCCAAGACTCTTTTTGCGATGATTAATCAGGTGTGTGCTCGGGCTCGACTTCCGTACGACGTATCCCTGGGAGCGGATGCTTTGCCGGACAATGCCAGGATTTACGCGTCCTCATTGAGAGTTATTTTTACGCTCATTATACTTTTGCCATTTTTCCTTGTCGAAGACAATAACAAAGAAGACGGCCTCGGCCTTCGCGGTCGCGCGGCATTGTACGTCGTTGACACGCTTCGCGTCAATAATTCATCTGAGAAGTTACGTCGCGCCGCGCTACGTAAAACGTAAATCCGCGTTACCGATGGCGAAAGTGGAGCACGCAATTAATGCATCACGTAAATGACTCGATTAACACGCGGGATAATACACACACGCGCGTAATCCGTTTACCGATATGCCATATCGACCGTAAACGCTTCGATGAAAAATAAAGGAGAAGAGGAGCGCGACGCTCGATCGCTAAAAATAAAGAGAATGACTTTCCTCAAGAGCAACGCGAAGACAACACGTCTGAGAAGAGAAAAAACTATTAACTAAATTTTTACTTTCTGTAAAGATTAAGTTTTTATAGTTCACACACGCACAGTGTCGCGTGCAAAATCTTCTTTTATCACAACAATCGAGAAGCAAAGTTAATTTCGATCGGAATCGATTTCCAGCGATGATTCGAGATATTTTCGAGAGTGACTTCCGAATCCCTCGACCAAACATCTCGCTATCGATCTCTCGCGCACGCGCACGCGCGTCGCGCACTCGATCAAGCAGCACGCACGCTTGCGTGCGGAAAAACAGTTTTTTTCTGAATATCAGATGTGCCGATGTGTCTCTCACGCTGTTTGTTATGCGAACGACGACGACGACGATGGCGAGCAATGTGTGGCGTGTTTTGCGCCGTTGCATGAGAGGTCGGTTGCACAACCAACACTTGCCGATTACATACGAAACAACTGCAAAATAACCGTATGCATTTTTGCCGCTGTTGTTGTTATCTGCGCTCTCGCATCTCGACAATTAAACAAAAAGTAAACACGCGATTAGCGACCGTCTGACAAATGCAATGTTTTGCACTTATTTTTTTTTTCAAATAAAACTCGAAAGTATCAAGATTTAAACTTCAAAGTTCAGTCGACGATCAAACATTATTGATTGATTGTCTGCTATATTCTCGGCGTGAGAATTCTCCATTATCAAATTACGTCGCGCAAAAAGAATATTTTCGCGAATCGAGCCGAGTCAAGTCGATTTCGAAATGCACAATAATGCTTCGTTGACAAGTTCGAACGTTGATTCCTCCCGACCGTTTTAAAACCGCCACGTGTGCTTTTGGCGGGCGAACCGGCGGATTTAGGCGGCAAACCGGTCAGGTTTCATTGGGTTAGTTTAGGTGTTGTTGCGTGTCGAGTCCTTTGCAGAGAAAGAGAGACTCGCGAAATAATAATTTCACTATGTCAGGAAACGACGAGCTGGTTCTCAGATACGCAAAGTTGTCAGAAAACGCGTACGCACCTACGAAAGGCTCGACGTATGCCGCAGGCTATGATTTGCGAAGGTAAATTGCAAAATTCTAAAGCTTCTTTTCAATCGGCATCACTTTTCGTTGCTGAAACGATATGGTCGCTAGCTGATAAGGCAGTTTAACATTCGGTTTTTTGTTCACGCAGTGCTTACAAGTACATCATTCCAGCCCATGGGAAAGAATTAATCAAAACTGATTTGCAAATCGAAGTTCCTCCCGGTACGTACGGCAGAGTCGCGCCGCGCTCCGGATTGGCGTGGAAGAATCACATCGACGTGGGTGCGGGTGTCATAGACGCCGATTATCGGTACGTTCGGTTCTGAGTTATTAGAAAACATGGCAAAGTGCCGAGATATTGTATTATTTATTTCAACACAGGGGTAATCTTGGAGTAGTACTGTTTAATCATAGCAATGAGGATTTCGAGGTCACACCAGGTGACCGTATAGCTCAGTTGATCTGTGAAAAGATCACCTATCCTAAGATAGAAGAGGTTGCCTCTTTGAATGATACACAGAGGGGAGCGGGAGGATTTGGTTCAACGGGTACTAAATAGATGAGATCTAAAAAAAAGTACTTGGCTTGTTCTCTCTCAGAGTTTAGGTTTGTCAGATACTTGTGATTAAGAGTATTTATTTTTTTTAATATTCAGTATAAGTAGATTTTGACTTTTTCATGGCTCAAGACTCCACAAATCTGTTCAAACGCCAGTCTGCATTTAGTTTAAGTAAAAATAAAGTTATAGCCTCAATTAACTACAATAGAGAGAAGAAGTTGAGTTTTTAAGCAACACACACAAAAGAGCACGGTAATTTTCTACAATGAGTGCCTAACAAAAGTGAAAGAAAATTGTTATTTATTTTGTTCATCCATTTTTCTTTATTGAGTACTTAAAACATCATCACATCTTCAATATTGCTTCACAAATAAAGTATCACTGCCTTTGTAAAATATCATTTCTTATATCTCCATCTTCAGCGCAAAATACTTCTATAAAATATATAGTGAAAAATCTTAATTATCATTGGAGTAAATATATGAATAATATATGCAACAAGAACGTTCCAAAACCAACCACCTTACTTTTTGATCTTTAAAGCTATTAAATCTTTGTAATTAATTTCAAAATATTTATATCTTTGAAACAGGCACCAATCCTGTGTATACAGTTCCTACTTTAGCATATTTCAACATTTCCTTGAATTTCTCGTGATCTGCACCCCGTATAAGTTTCATTATAACATGTTCAGAAGTAGCTATATGACATCCTATGTCTCTCATTCTCTGTCAAAAAAAAATTAATTCGTAGTTTCATTATGATAATTCTGATACAAATAAATATTAATTTAAAAAAAAAAAAAAAAAAAAAAAAAAAATCTTCTTGGGAACGAGAAGAACAACAATCTGCCACAGTGTGAACCTCATAACCATTCTGCCTCAAATCAATAGCTGTGTTTTCCACACAGACATGTGTTTCAACACCTATGAGAATGACAGCCTCTGGTCTTTCTCCAGAACACATTGTTGCAAGTTCTTGACGAACCTAAAAAAATAAAACACTTATTAACATATATTTATAGTTTTTATTATACTAAATTTACATTTATAATTTTTATTATATTAAATTTACATGCTTATACTTACCTCAGGAGTTAACATACTGAATTGCATCTTTTGACAACATTTGGCTCCAGAAATATCAAGCTCGGAAATAGTTTTTCCCAAAGACTTTGAGTTTTGTTCAGTAACCAGCATAGGCACATTCAATATCTTCAAAGCAGCAATCTGTATACAATTTATAAGATTCATAATTGTACAGCACTATTTTCAGCTTAAAACTAGATCACATTACATCTAACAAAAGTAAAAAAAAGAAAAGAGCTCTAACAGAAAGTTAAAAAAGAAGAACAACAAATGGATGAAATAAACACAGATGTTGGTGTGCAAAAAACGGTACATATAATAAAAAATAAGTTTGGGCCTCATAACCTCTCCATAAAAATCTTTCAGTTGTGATCGATGTGAGAATCAATAACAGCATCTAATTCTAACACAGAATAATTTGACGGATTTACCAGTTTGTTCGAGTTCTGAACTATCTTGTCAAACTCGAATATCGCCTTGGCAAATTTTTCCTGAACGTCGCATATAAACAACGCGGTTTTCCCTTGTTTGAGCAAAGCTTTCGCGGCATTTATCGACATCGTTACAGTATTATTATCTTGCGTTTATTGTGCGCGATGTTATTTCGTGATTGAAAATTGGTGTAAAGAAACATGCAACGTACGCGTTTTACCAGCGGAAACTATAAAATAAGCATACGCAACAAAGCTTTATATTTGCATAGTGGAGTCATATGATCCGGAGATCAAGGTTTCACTTTAATTGGCACTATCATCATCACCAACAACCTAATCATTTTAAAACATTTTAACGCGAAAATACGAAAGATAACCACTCGTTAAAGCGAGCAGTTTGCTGACAAGACCTTATCATATAAATGATGATAACTTATCACAACTTGCAGCAAAACTAAAATAATGGTTTTATTCCTCTTTGCTCCATTATCAAGTTTTCAGACAATTGTATGTATGTATGTATATACAAAGAAGAATTGTGTGTGTGTACATGATAGATGTAATATGAACACATATTGCATTTAATAATTATTAATTGCATTAATTATTGAAAGTCCATATTAGATAATTGTTTAAAATCCACATTAAGGATCTTGTTTTGCAAGATCAATATTTTTCGCGTAATATACAAGTGAGATGCAAAATATAATTTGACAAGTCATTAACAAGAGAAATCAACACACATTCGCAATGTATATATGAAGAACATGCAAATTCCAATAATGAAACTCTACCTTCATTCGTGTTTATTCGCGCATCATTCATGCGCGCGAATTCAGCGTCGATTCCGGGGGAAGAATCTGCGCGTGCGTAATAGCGCTGGCGTCGCTAGGAAGATTTCTTCGTTTGGGAACACTGGCGGCGCGAAGCGCGAGTCGCATTAGTCAAACAATGCTCGAGTCGGTAGGTCGTGTGGGTCGCGGTTGAAGGAGAAAGCGAGCAAGCGAGAAAGAGAGAAAGAACTCTCGAAACCCGGTGTTGTTGTGTATATCCTTCTCGACGGTAATCGCTCGAGTAATGAAGTTGACAGTGCGCGGCGGGTTCGTGTAACGCGGTTGATCGTCGTGTTCGATAGCGCGTCGTGTCTCCGCCGTTGTAACGTTTGTTTTCTGCGGTAGAGAGGAAGGATGGCGGTGGAACCTCGTGTGACCGGGAACGCGAAACCCTTGGTGCCGCTGTTTACGAAAGCGTCCGACTGCGTCAACACCAGCTGCTACTGGTGAGTAGATTTTTTGTTCATTGTTTCCTTTGCACGTTCAACGGCGCACGTTCAATGGCACGCGATTTCTTTCATTTTGCGGTCGACGCGACGCGGCTGCCCCCGAGGCGGCGATCGATCCACGGACAAATAAACGCGCCGTATTGCGGCATGCACCGTGCTCCGGATCGATACGTTGCGGAGGTGCGGACGACCGAGGCGAGCGCGGCCATTTTTGCAATATGCACGCGGCGCGCGATTCGAAATGTATGTAATTTTTTTTTTTTTTTTATACGCGCAGCTTGCGTCGAAATGTCGCATTCGTCGGAAATTAGAATCATGTTATATTGTGTTCAATTGATTAGTTCTAGATAATAACTGACTGATCGTTCATAATTTTTCTGCATGTATTGCGCACTGTGACTGTCAATTAAAAAATAATACAAAATAATTTAAATAACACACACAAAGTTCCTTAAAATTTAACAATGACGGAATGTCATTTTTTATGCATTTTACTGAATTATTAACGACACATTTAATGCATATATGTAAATATTGCAATAATAATTTATTATTAATTTAAAGTACATTTATTACATTGTGACAAATGGGAAATCGGGTAATAGTAAGTCAATTTTCCAGACCGTAATAAAAATCACGTACGACTACTTGTTCGCTGGCTGGAATGTTTTGCGAACTAGGTTCTTCTCGTTTACCCCAGTCGGCACGCGTTTATTCATTCGTGCTTGTGCGCCACTTAAGTGGCGCGAATATACGAGCCCTCTTTTATTGCAATTAATAATGCATGCGATAGATAATGCGCACGGCACGAGGGCGGCACGCGAGAAGCGGCGGTTGAAATCGCACGAACTCGTTCGGAGAGAGATTGATTTCCTTTTTTTTCCCTCTCTTTATAATTGCGAAGGACACGTAGCAGTTCGCTCGGAAAACTGGACTAATCGTTCTGAGCTTTTCGTCATTTCGTGTGTACTGTAATCGTAACCTCCCGATCTAACAACGCACCGTTTGTTTATTATCAAGATTCATTGTATTTCTAGGCGTAATTAATGCCTAATTTATTTTAACTACGTTACCTCGCAACAATTGCGCGTTTAGTTTATTGTTTCAACTGAACACGTTAATCTAATTTAAAACGCACATTAAACGCCGCTTCAGCCTGTTTATTTTGCGTCGAGGACACTCCGCTTCGAGTATGCGCTTTGCCCATTTCCACTTGTGTACATACATATGTATGTTCACGCACGTTACGTTTCAATTTTGCAAATTTATTGTATACGCAAGAAAACGTATTCTTAATGTTTCTCGAACGTGCGTTTCTCGATTGAGGATAAATTGGACAGTACGTGTATGTACCCTAATTTCAGCGAGGAGAACGTGTGGAAGCTGTGTCAGGATGTGGCGACTAGACATCCCTCGGAGCTGCAACACTGTCACGTATGTTTCGTGAGCAACCCCCGGCGGAGCGTGCCCCTTTGGCGTCAGCGCGCGGGGAAGGACGAGGACAAACTGGTCGTGTGGGTTAGTAAACTTGGCGGCGGGACTGATTAATTTAAAGGACAGCACGCCGCGACACACATTTTCCCGTTTGTGGTGTCTCCTCCCCCGTTCGATAATTTTCACGAGAAATTTCTCGTCATCTCGCGTTTGTCTCGCAGGACTATCACGCTATACTCATCTACGCGCCCGACGAGAGAGCGGTGGTGTACGATTTAGAGAGCTCCCTGCCGTTTCCCACGCATTTCTGGAAATACGCGACCGAAACCTTCAGGTCGGACGAGGCACTGCGACCTGAGTACCACAGAAGGTTCCGCCTGGTGCCCGCAAGCGTCTACCTTCAACAGTTCGCGTCCAGCCGGCATCACATGAAGCGCAAGGACGGCACATGGATCAAGACGCCGCCGGATTATCCGCCGATCTCGACACCAAGTACGTAGAGGAATTACGATCTTTCTCAAATCAAGAAAACTCTTCCCGCGAAATTCCCGAAACACCACGACTCCTTGAAGATCATCTCCTTCATTCCCACCTTCTTGATTCTTCTAACATCCCTCTCGTCCTCCGCTCATCTGTAATTGTTCATAGTTTTGCGCTGTGATGTTTGAAACAGCACGTATATGTGTGTATGTACATAGTATTGTGTACATTTTGGTTGATATTTATTTATCGGCTGTGCATTTCGAACTTTTCAGCATGCAAGGATAATCTCGACTCGTTCATCAATATGGAACCAGGCACCGGACTAGGCGTTGTAATGAGTCTGAAGCAATTAGTCAATCGGTTTTATAGGCCAAATGTCAACACGCAGGCACCGACGCCGCCTCAGCCGCAGGCCACAGCGACTTAATTTTCGCGTGTTGACGTATACATACGCACGCGCTTCGATTTAAAAAGCTCTTGGGGAATCAATTTGCATGGCCTAAGGGAATTCGGTTTGGTGTGCACGCGCGCATCTACGTGGGCTTAAAAAAAAAAAAAAAAAAAATAAAAAAAAAAAAACATACAAAAATCGTTGCAATTGTATTTTCACGTCGGAGCGACCGACGTCCGCTCGAACAGAGAGCTGGAACCGAGAGCTGATTTTCTAGAAAGAAAATTTTAAATGCGTTATCGCGTTGTGATGTTTCTGTTAAAGGTTGATCACATCGTGAATTGATATTTTAAGATCTCTGAGTTACGTGTTCACATTTTTCTCAACTACTTTCTTTTTTTTTTTTTTTATTTTTTTTTGTCATTCCGTGATTTGTAAAGATGAATTAAAAATTGATAATCAATACGAAGAAGATTCTTCAGGGCTCTGTAGTTTTTAAACAGTAGAAATGAATTAAATCAAATCAGGCGTATCTACACACATCCCGGTTCCAGAGATGGAAAGCTTTTGCGAAAAAAAACCTCATATTTTACTCACAATCAAAAACCTACGTAATATCGATAAACAAGAAAACACGTACTTTTTTGCAACGTTGCGTAATAAAATTATACGGGATTGAACGTCTTCACTCTTGAAATCAGATGAAAAATTCAGCTTGTCGCGCATAAAGAACGATTTTGCTGAGCTGCTTTCTGAAATACTCTCGATAAGTGCTTGTACATCGTGCATATTAATGGACTCCATCGACAAAAGAAATCCATTTTCTCTTTTCTCTTCATTCGCGACATTTCTATATCTAGAGAGAGAGAGAAGTGTTCTGACTCTCTCTCTCTCTTTCTCCGCGCATTATCATTCGATCATGTTCTGAGCTCCAGTCGTGTTTTATAATAAGTACTTTCATCTTTCTATCTCTCTATCTTTCCTCTCCTTCTCTCTCTTTCTCTTTCTTCATGCCATAAAGTGATCTTTCTCACGGCTTTGCTCTGTCTCAGTGGTGTTATTATAATTATTGTGTCAAAGACTGATGTATTTACACAGAGAGTTGTTCGACTTACATAGAGATCCCTTTGTCTTTGTCGGCGCGTGTGCAAAGCGCGCGCGCGCGCGGAGATACAGTTTAAAAAACGCTTGTAATTACTGTGCGATCGATGTAATAAGGTCAAGAACTCAAAAATCTCTGCGACGTATGTAATGGTAAAAAAAAAAAAAAAAATTACTTACGATTATTGTAATTCTTGTGATACTTTACACTTTCTACTTTTGAATACCTACGCTATACTCGGAACTGTTTGTACTGTAAAACGTCGATTCTTAAAAAGAGATACGTGATTCGCTTGTTGAGCGGCTTCCCTATGTATAATAATTGGCGTGTTGTTTTCGCTGAATTGAATTGAATGCAAAATCGTTTACGCGACCAATTGTTAACATCGAAGAACCCGCTGACTTCAACGAACATTACGTTGCTTCTAGCGGTGATAGGAACGAGTTTTACAACGAAGATTTTGAATTCTTTATCTCCCCGTTCGACGAGTGTGAAACCGAAACGATCGTTTGCCAACGTTTTTACCTTGCTCTCTTCTCATCAGTTTAGTTTTTACATTACCTTCGACAGTATTATGAAAATATGACGTCAATCAACGTCCTTGTACGTACCTGTGTTGGCTCTTAATGGCCATTTCTTCCTTTGTTTTGATTTGATTCTATAACTCGGAGCTCCTCTTTTTTATTCATTTTTCTACAATGTAAATTAGGAGATAAGTGAATTGTGTTCTATCAATTTTTTACAATACACTCCAATTACCTTCCATGTATATTTTATGTGTGTGTGTGTGTAAAAGACATCGAATAATTTATTGAATTTACTGTGTTGTTTTATATTTAGTTAGCGTCTTTCTTGTGCGCGGAGCGATTAACTCTTTGTGATTCAAGTGCGGTTCGATTCGCGAGTAAACAAACAATATAACATTTAAATGGTGTACGGAGCGGTCTTCGCGTGCCTATCAGGAGGAGTCAATTAGTTCGTGTGCTAAATGAGCGTGAAGTACTCGGATCTCTGTGATTGAGCATGATGCCGCAATCTTAGAACGCAAAGGGTTAAAACACGTGTGTGTATGTGTTTTACGTTCTACGCACTTTATCAGAGATGCGAGGCGACCTTGAACGTTGAAGCTCTTGCGCGTCGCGGACTTGCAAGCCTCCGCGTATCTGTTTACATTATTGAACATAACGATGTGTGTATGCGGAGCGTCGTCGTTTCTTCTTATACGATGTCTATTTTAAATTTAATTTGATCGAAAGAACGCAAACAGGGAAGTTCATCAACAAGCAATTAATTATCGAGCTATCGACTCGTCGCGAACACACGCGGCGATATTATTGCGCAGGTGGAGGAATCCCTACCGGCCGGGCCGATAGATTTTTAAGAGTTCGTCCACTCTTTGCCTTCCAAAAAGTCTCTCACTAATTCACTCTAAACCTTTTTCATCGACACACACATATGTTTACCTCCGACTCGCATGTAATCATGTTACAAACGAATGTGTACGTAACTGTATTGTAAAGCGAAGGAGTCTAATGCCGTTTCGACGTGTGTTTTAGTCACCGAAAATCGCTTTAGTATTAAAATTGTATATCTACGACAGCAGTCTCCAAGACGGAAAGAGAAGCAGATTTTCTTTTAGATGAAGAAAAAAAAAAAGAAAATGGAGAGCGCGCGAGCAACGCGCGTGGGAAATTCGGGACCGATCTATTTCTTAGCGAATAATCTCTCTCGAGGAACCTTATCAAAAACTAAAAAAAAAAAAAAAAAAAAAAAAAAAAAAAAATATATTGCTAATTATATCAGAGCAGAATTATTACGGTTATTACGATATATATATATTGTATACACATATACATATATATCAATATTTCATATTTATTATACGGATATATTGTAATTATATTGTATCTCTCGATTTCGATACATCGATAAGAGTATAGTCGGGAAAGAAATGTTAACTTATACAATGTTTTATATATATACATATATATATATAAATATATATATATTTGTCGGCGTTCGGTGACATATTCTCTTACCATTGTCATTTACGACCTGTATACGCCCAGACTTAAAAAAAAAAAAACAAAAAAACAAAAAAAAACAAGTCTATTGCCACGTTTTCGCATATTTGCAGAGAGTCATGAAAAACTTTATGATCTTCTCCTTTCGAATATATGATGGGTTATTATAATAAATGGATTGCACTCCGTTCGTCTCAGCTTTGAATTTTACGTATAATACTTTCAGAGCATTTTTCTCTTCTACAATCCCCGTACTACAATCTCCTATCTCCATATCCCGAAAATTGATTATTAATTCTTTCGCCTTAACACGAAAAAGAATTATAATTTACTAAAGATACTTTAATTATTAAAGTGGTAATATTCATAAATGAAGAATTTATGTGTACAATATATGAAAGTTAATAGAATGTATTGCATTTAAAGCTTTAATATGGCGATAGAGTTAAATTCGAAAAAAGTTAATTTTTAAATATTTAGAGAGAAAAAAATTTTAATATTTGAAATCATACTAATTAAATAGTGCTTATTAAAAAATTTATGAAATGAAATGTACTTTTATATTAAGTTTAAGAGATGGAATACTCAATAGTATTGAAAGCGTACAATCAATATCTAGCGTTTGATTAAATAAAATTTTAATTACGAGATTATTCGTATGTATAAATTTTTTGCGAATAAAAACTTATACGAACATTGTGTAAGTAAGCCTAACTCAGAAAGAAAGTATGTAGAATCTTACAAGAAAAGGATCAATCGGGACTTGTTACTAGTGTGAAAAAAAGACATTGTCTTCTTTAAAAAATATATATTTTAATATTTTACGCACGAAACATATTAAAAATAACTCAATATACAGTCTGTAACGTATTTGTAATATTTAACATTTTGTGTTTTGGTTAGAGAGACAAAAGTGATATAAATTTATGGTAAAGAAACAAATTACATAGATCCTGAGAACAATTTTTTTTTGTGAAATTATCGGTAATGTATTGGTTTGTTGTAATGACAACGTAAATTTGCCTTCAATATGCAACATATACATATAATCAGAATATTACACGCGCGTTTATGGCACAGTTATATACATATACATATAAATATATATATGTATATATATATATTTATACTTACATATAATAAATTTACATAAATTTATTTATATGTTTATTCTATATTTTGTCAATTAAAATTTATTTAAAATAACATTAGATTTTATTTAAAATTATATAATAATTAACAGATATTTGTGCAATTTTTCGAATTCGTTTAAAATACAATTGGCTTTTTTACCGAAAGATATTTGAATGTCTAATTATAACATTTGAATCAAATGTAATATTTGATCTTGATCTTGACGGCACAAAGACAAGGTTTTTTAGGATTATTCTCGTCTTTGTTCCCTGAATGATTTTTTTCTACGCGCTTGCTAACCCGTTCGTGAAGGCTTAACTCCGCGTTCTCGGTATCGTAATTAAATTATCAAGGTAATCGCTTATGCATACACGCTATAATTAATATAGAATCGAGCCGAACAAGATGCCTGGTCTCTTTTTCTTTTTTGCTTTTTTGCACGTTACTCATTACGAACAGATAAGATTAACAACGCCGATATAATCGGCGTTTGTACAAAATTTCTGTGCGTTAGAAATTTCCATTATGACTACATACATATGAGAACATAATTCAAAACGAGAAATAACCATGTCTTATAAATGTTCATTTGGAAGGTAAAAGAGAAAGTTTTTTCACAAATTTACATTTATTAATTGATGGTTGTGTAGAAAAATCGAAGAACGCGAAATTTATAATATTTCTGTTACTTTTATTTACCGAATCGAAACCTTCGTTCGTATAATTAATTGATTTCTTAGGCAGCTTTGTTTGACATTACATTATTAATATTTACAGGATGTGATCAAAACGTTTCGTTCTCCGAAACGAAGTCATTTAATGACCATTTTGGAGAAGTAAATTTGTACTATGTATAAAAACTTCATCTTTTGGTAAATTCGACGGTGTGTTATTGTCTACAGACGAATTTTACCTTGTATCAGCAACTTTTATATCTACTTGCGCATTGCGTCCGCTGAATTTTCTAACATTCTTAAAGACGTGATTCTGCGCGACGTACACAATCTCTAAGAATAGCAATTAAAAATTAATTAGAAAAAAAACGTGTACACACATAGTGTGACGACGAACTCCCGTGGACGACAAAGAATCATTTTAACAACTACGTACACAGTAATTGACGATTCTGAACAAGACGGCGATCATCGTCGAAAGAATGCTAACGTAACATTCGATAAAAGCCTCGACACGGCAAAGATTTTCGAAGATCTTGTTTTTCACGTGGTGAAACGACAGTTTCTGCGGCGAACATCTTTTCCGAAGAAATTTCTAATTGATTTCCGGATTTTTGACGGTAAATCGACACAAGATCGTTTATTCGAACGTCAACAGAAGATCCTCTCCCTCCAGTCTCATCCCCAGGGTGATGTCTAGACTCTTGATCTTTCCCGCTTTAGGTGCTTGCACCACCATCTCCATTTTCATAGCGGACAACACGATCAAAGGCGCGCCTTTTTCCACGGTATCGCCCACCTTCACCCTGATGTCGATCACCTCGCCGGGCATCGGCGCTCCCAGCTGATTAACGTCACCCTTCGCCGCTTTCGGATGCACGTGAAGCTCCTGCACAGAAAACGGGAAAATTCGTTTCGCACTTAGATCAAAATTGACTTAAAACTATTTAGTAACATTATTATTTTAATTAAACTTTCGTAATTTTATGTTTATTGGCAACTACGTTTTAACTTCAATTTATCGTTTAACTTCAAAATTTTACTTTAATCGTTTAATTAAAACATCAATCTGACGGTAATTACGTTAAGAGAGTTCGCAAGTCGCATTTACCTTAACAGCTTCTTTGTCCTTGATGAATACGGATCTCAATTGGCCGTTCATCTCGAAGAACACCTCTCGCTCGCCGTTTTTCGTGAGATCCTCGGCAACCGCAAGAGTCTTGATAGCAAGAGTCTTTCCCTTCTCGATCGTTACGTCAAACACCTCGCCCACCTTGGGTCCAGTGAGGAAGATTCTAGTTTCCAGTTTATCTACCGGACCATATTTTTCTTTGAAACTCAAGTAATCCTTTGTTACTTGAGGATAGAGCGCGGCCGACATGACGTCCTTTTCGGATAAGTGCGGATGAGATTCTTGCAGCTCCTTCTTCAGAGCGGGGAAGTCGAGCGACGCAAGACTCGCGCCTGGTCTGCCCTGAATGCGCGGTATGTCCTTGAGAACCTTCGATCTGAATAAATAAATGAAGAAAAATTTAACGTAGAATCAATGATTGAGGAATAATAATTTTCGATATTATTACGACACACATTACGTTCGAAAAATCTTACCTGAGAGGCTCGGGAAAACCTCCGTGAGGCTCGCCGATAGCGCCTTGAAGAAACTCGACCACGGACTTCGGGAACGACAACTCCTCGGCCTTTTTCAGAACGTCGTCGGCAGTCAACTTGTTCTGGACCATGAACTGCGCCAGGTCACCGACCACTTTGGAACTGGGCGTGACTTTGATGATGTCACCGAGCAAGAGATTAGCTTCTCTATATGCTTTCTTCACGTCCTCGAAGAACTCGCCCAGACCGAGCGAGTAGGCCTGGAATTGCAGATTCGTGTACTGGCCGCCGGGGATCTCGTTGAGATAAACGTCGGCGTTTCCGGACTTCATTGTTGTCGTGCACTCGAACGGCGCGTAGAGCGTCCTCGTCTGTTCCCAGTACGCGGAGTATTCGGAAATGTCGGGAAGATCCAGCTTTGTGTCTAGATCCGTTCCTGAGTGGATTAATCGCGTCAATATGGAGATAAATGTGGACACGGTGTGATAAGATATAACAAAGTCCCTTAACTATTTCAATCAATTGCTGTGGGGGAATCGTTCACAGCTTTTTTATTGGTCTCGACTTAATTAAACCAGCAACGCCATCAAGCGAGAACAGTATATATTGCGTATTTCTACTATGCCAACTCGGTTTCTTTGACTAATCCGTTAACGAAAATTATTTTTTTCAATAGTAATCAGAAAAATTGATATTTAGTAATTTTTGATAAAAAATGTTTCTTTTTTAACATCACTCTCGGAACTCTATTGTCATATTGTGTAAACGTCGGATAAAAATTGAAGAATACCTTGAAGAGAAGCCACGACAGCTCCCATAGAAGGCTGACTGGTCATGCCAGACATACTGTCGACGGCGACGTCCACCACGTCGGCTCCGCTCTTCGCGCACGCCAACATGGACGCCACTCCGGCACCGGCGGTATCGTGCGTGTGAATATGAAGAGGCACGTCCGGATGTCTCTGTCTGATCGCGTCGATCAGCATCTCCGCCGCTTTCGGTTTAAGCAAACCGGCCATGTCCTTGATCGCGAGGACGTGAGTGCCCGCTTTGACTAGTTCGTTCGCCAGATCGGTGTAATACTTCAGGTTGTATTTGGTGCGATTCGGATCGCTCACGTCGCCCGTATAGGAAATCGCTGCTTCGACGATACCTCCGGCCTTTCCAGCGGCTTCCATACCTGTAAAAAAGAAATTCGTGCTCGACGATGTGAAGAAACACGAAAAAACATTAGAAACTCACCGACGATGAGATTCGGCAGGTAATTCAACGAGTCGAACACCCGGAAAATGTCCATGCCGGTCTTCACAGCCAGTTCGCAGAACTTGAAGACGACGTTGTCGGGATAGTTGGTGTAGCCGACGGCGTTGGCGCCTCTCAGCAACATTTGAAACGGGATATTCGGGATAGCCTTGCGCATGTCCTCGAGTCTTTCCCACGGACACTCGTGAAGGAATCTCAGAGCCACATCAAAAGTTGCGCCGCCCCAGTTCTCCAGCGAGTAAAGATTGTTAAATTTGTGGGCGACGAAAGGGGAGATCATTAGGAGATCGTGCGATCGCACGCGAGTTGCAAGAAGAGATTGGTGAGCGTCGCGGAACGTGGTGTCCATCAAGAGGAGACCCTTGTGCTGTCTAATAGCCTTGGCGAAGGCTTCCGGTCCCTGTTCCTTGTAAATGCGACGGAATCCTGCTGGAGGATCCAGAATTCCTGAAAATTAACGCAGGGAAGAATTGATTAAATGATTTTCTGAAAAGGAAGATAATGTTATGTATATTTGACACGTGCTTGTTGTTAGTAGGCGTGAAAAATGTTTATAGAAAGCGATGATTTACCAACATTTAATATGTGATTAAAAGTGAACGAAAGCATTAAGAAAGATAGTTGTTCGTAGAAAGTAAATATAAGTAATATTTACAGAGTTACTTAGAGTTATTAAACTTAAAAAAGTATTTTAATGTAAAAAAATTCACTTAAAAGTACTTTTAAGTAATTTTACATTACATATAACATATGTGTGTGACGATATTTAATATTATTATCAGTTATAATAGCATATTTATTACAAAACTTTTATTTATTGCTGCCATACAGAGTAATTAAGGATTAATTATAAAGAATCACATTAAAGAAAATATCGAAAATTACGGATAACAATTTATACAAATATTTAGAATTTCTATTTTATTTGTTTCTCATATTCGAGTGTTTTTTTTCTTCTTTTTACAGAAAGTAATTTGGATGAAGAACGAAACATTTTCATCAAACTGAATTTATTCCGCGCCGTAATTCGACTTTATTCGACATTTAATTTTTTATGTACAACAGACAAACATTGTGTCCAATTAGAGTTTTTTTTTTTTTTAAACAAAGAAGAAAGTAGAATCATGGTTATGTTAAATTTTTTTTTACATTCTTTTTTTTTATGTGAAAAATAGTTATTATTTGATTAGTTAGCATTTCCCAACGACTGTTATTGGAATTTTTTTTAATGAAAAATTATTATTCTTAAAAAATGACAAAAGAAATAACTTAATCGTCGACTCGAGTCTCGAATTCGTCACCCCTTTTCACTAGAAAAATACAAATCAGTTCAATTTTGACGAAACAATTTCGTCGATACACCGTCGACTCACCGTACTTTGCTAAAAAAATACAAATCAGTCTAATTTTGACAAAACAGTCTTTTCAAACACATTGAGTTTGCATACACTCTCAGTGTGCAAACTTTACTAAAAAAATACAAATTGGTCAAATTTTGATGAACAATCTGAAAATGTAGTCACAAATTTGTAAAATATTTCTCTGTTATCATACTGTACCATGTTCTACTCGACTTTGCGATCTGTACAGCACTAAAAATGTTAACGTAACATAAAATAATAAAGAAGCAAGATATATAATATTGTGTGTAATCATACCTGGTGTGTCGGGATCATTGGTGTCTTCGGCAGCTGCAAGCTTAGCAAAGTCTAAAAAAAAATTGTCAAACAAAAAATAAAAGCATGCGATAAACAAGTATATGTGTTGACGACAAGGAAACTAATGTCTAAGAAAAAAAAATAAAGTCGAAAGGACAATATGAGAAAATCCGACGGTAAACATTCGACGAGAAGACTTCCGGAAAATTTTTTCCGAAATGCGTTTTTTCGGAATTTTGTCCCATTTTCGAACGCACATCGATTTTGTTATTGGATTTATCCCATTACAGATGCGTTGTTTAATTGCGTGGTATCGAATTATTGAGTTATTCTAATTAACGAGAAACAGCATGCGTTGTAATTATTGTTGTTTATACTTGTTACGTACGGACGAGATAAGTAGAAACGTGTGAATATGCTTCGTGAGTCAATTTGCGAATTCGCGTGGTGTGCATTGCGAGCTTAGTGCGACGTGTTACAGTAATTAATTTTGAGAGAAAGAGACATAAAACCACACAAGAGAAAACGGCAAAGAATCGCAAAAAGAAAAAAAATACAACATAAAGAATTGTGTTCAATCGAGTTTTCTGTAAAGCCTGCAAAGAAGCAGAAACAAAGTGTCAACGAACGAAAAGGATGTTTACTACTTTTCCTCTGAAAAGAAAACAACTAATTTCTTCCATCAATTGTCTCGTTTTCTGTCGTCTAAAATGTCGCTAAAAAGATTCTGAAAAAATAGCGTTACGTTTGATTCTGCATTTTTTTTTTTTTTTTAGAATTAGTACGTGTCAGTGTTAGTGTAATCGATTAGAGAATTAGTAGACATCCTATTCATATAAAAAAAATAATAACAAAAAACAAGACAAAATTATAAAGTTTCTGATTTGCTAACCCACGCAAAAGCACATCTTTTATATACGCCTCTGATTAATTTCGAGATAATATATAGATAGCACGTCAAAAAGTTCAATAAGATTTAATTATATTGAATATTTTGTAAATTCTGTAAATTCACAAAAAAACGGAAATTTAGATGAACCCTGCATTGTCGAAGAACAACGGACGTTGAAAATATACGAGAATCCTTATTCAAATCCCAAAACGCCCTCGAGATTATTGTGTTATACTCGTGTACGTATGTAATCGATGATATACCTAAAGCGATCTGAGGAATATGCGGTTTAATGTCCGCCGGTTTAAGCTGAGTAGCCAACGGCGTGCTCGGACCGTTCACCAGAACCGAGCCGATGTAATTGAGCAGCTTCTGCGCTCGATTTTGGCTCGGTTGAAACCTGAAGAGCTGCGGATTCTCGTCGATGAAGTACGTGTCGACGACGCCGTTGAGGAACTTTTGATTTTCGAGGACGTTCAACAGGAAGGGAATGTTCGTCTTCACGCCGCGCACGCGGAACTCGCGGAGCGCCCGGTTCATCTTCGCGCAGGACGCCTGGAGATCGCTTGCGTGCGCAATTACCTGAAGAAACACGAAAATAAATAATATTCCTGCGGAACGTAATTAGTTATCTTAGTATGCGGCTCGGATGTCCGATTAATATTTCACCTTGACGAGAAGCGAGTCGTAGTACGGCGAGATTATGGCACCGGCGAAGGCGGAAGCTCCGTCCAACCGAATACCCATACCTTCGCCGGAACGGAAGACCTCTATTCTTCCGGTATCCGGTTGGAAGTTCTTCGCCGGATCCTCCGTCGTCACTCGGCACTGGATCGCAAATCCCTGGGGTACGATCTTCTCCTGCGTCATGCCGAGCTCCGGCAGCGTCATGCCCTCGGCGATGCGAATTTGAGACTGCACGAGATCGATTCTGAAAGAAAGAAGACGAT
>QVOA01013414.1:0-14574 GCA_014825685.1 Pseudomyrmex cubaensis
AACCAGAAATAATACTTTTCTTTTTGTGATTGCTATTTTTCGCAACTGGCAACGGGACATTTTCAACTCATTGTAGAATGGCCCTTATGCAAGCAAAACCACGCGCACCTTCATATCGATAGCGAATCTATTGTTAAACCTTTTAAGGATTCGGGACAGTGAGGATTGTGTAAAACAGTTTTCGTCGCTTTGTAGATACAAAAAAAAAATTTTATTTTATACCTCATCCTTTTGTAAACGCGAATCGAAGAATTCCTTTTTGTACGTAAGAGGCACGTATTTCTGTCTGAAGACAGTCTTTTCGTTTCCGTAAGCGGTGTACGTGTTTTTGCCGTCGTCACCCATGAGGGTCCTCAGCGCTTTGTTTCTGCGTATCATCTTGTCGTAAAACTCTTGTCCACCTTCGACGTACTTGGGTCCTAAATCGCACAGAGCCTCGTTGTGCTTCTTGTCGAGATTGTAACTTCGATAGTCCTTGATACCGAGCCACGACATCGCGCCGATTAACGTGAATGACAAGTAAAGCATACGACAGAGTATCACGTTTCGTTCGCGTAATTTAAATGCGTACGTAATCGCATTGTAAAACGACCACAATACCGCTATGATCGCAGCCAGTGTGAGCGAATTGAAATACGGTTCGTCCGCCAGAATCCAGAGAATCTCGCGGGCCAACGCGAAATCCTGCGCGTTCTCGGAGAGTATCGCCGCGTCCAGGAAAGCTCGCGCGTCCTGTCGCGTCCAGTCCACCAACTCTTCCCTAATTGTTAACTTGTCGCGGAGCTCTTTCGCTGTATTGGTAAAGTTGGCGGGAATTCCCAGGATGGCGCCGTACTTGGCGTTCGAAGTCCCGGCGTGAAACAAATCGAAACTGAACGCACTGAACGGTCTTATGGCGTTCCTCGCTTTATCGGGTAATTTCAAATCGTCCATTACTTTCTGAATTCTCTCTTTGACTGCGGGACCCACTGGGATCTCCTCGTCAGCTCTGTGTGTTTGTGGAAAACAATGGTTTACATCACAGATCTCGGAGCGAGAATAGACCTGGAGGTTTTTTTCTGCTACTTACTGATATCTGGCCGTCACGAATCTGTATTTATCCAGAAACACAGTATGCGGTGCGAGAACTGCATAATATCCAACAGCGGTTGCGGTTGCACCTAGTATCAGGTTTCTGTATTTAAATGAAAACACGTTCATGTTGGAACCTGGAGAACAAGGATTTTTACATTTTAAAATCCAAAAATCGTAGCTGTATCTCTAAAGAGATTTTTATTAAAGATATCTTCTATATACTTACTCAGTTGAAGTTTATTTTGAATCTGCTAAACTTACCTAATCAGTTATATTGCATTTTTTAGAACTTTGGTAACGATAATGTACAATTCATTATAAATGTTCTCTTAGAACACGCAACATAAATTATATATTAACAATTCTTTTTATACTTATTCCTTATATATCAGCTAATATTTACAACATTTGTAATAGGTTAGGGTTAGGTTAGGTTAGGTTAGGTTACGTTCTCAGTGTCGTATCAGAGAGAATACTGAAAAATCCAGAAATTCAGATCATCGTTTTCGGGCGCGCTCACTGGCTCACTTATTAATTATAACAAAATGTTGCAAAAAATAACTTTTGTAAATAATTTCCGTTCAGATCTAATCAATCTTCACACTTGGCGTCAAAATTTTTCCAAACATGCAATATAATTTTCCTGTTTTGCATGTAAAGAAAGGTTTGTATATAAACAAAGGACACAAATAACATATTACAAATAAAATATTATTTATTATATTTATGTCATGTTAGTCATAGTATTACATAGTATATGTGTGTTAGTATTATATAATATAGTGTGTTAGTATTATATAGTATTGTACGTTTAGTATTATATATATAATATAGTATATATGTATTTAGTGTTTAGTTCGAATAGAAATTATTTATTACAATTGTTTTAGGATTGTAATATTTAGGATTATAATATTCCCTCATTCTCTCTCGTCCTCTTTGTACCCATCTTCCTCGTCCTCCTCTCGTTCCATCATACCATCTTTGTCCGGTATAGTCTGTTCCGGTCCATTCATGTCTTTCTCTCCTAGCTTGTGACCTGTAATATCTAATACGTTCAACATATTACTTTTATATGTATATCAACGCATACTTATATGCACGAGTTACAGTACGTGTGTGTTTTATAGAACAAAAAAAAAACAATACTTACATTTGATTTCTTAGTTTTAAATTTCTACCCCCTCTTTTTCTCATTTTTTGGGTGTTCTCATTCTCTGTTGGATGGACTTCCGCTCTGAAACACAAGTCACAAATTGTCTCAATGTTATTTTATTATTATTAAACGCTATCGACGTTGTCGTTAGTACATACAAAAATATCTAATTGTGTTGTTTATGTTCTCCGTGAAAAATCAGTCAGTTTACTTTATGAAAGTTGAGACTAGCTCAATACATTATTTCGCGCACGCACGATAAAATTAACTATATACACGAAACGTCTATATAAACAACATATAACATGTTGTTCAATCCAAAAATCATAGAAGTTTGCGGCAAAAATTATATCAAATCGATGCAAAATATAAAAATTACTTACACTTGCTGTGTCTGTTTCTGTGTAGAAGTCTCTTGCGAAGTTGCATTTGCGGTGCGAGTCTGTGTAGAGATCTTGTCTTGCACCTTTGCATTTGCGTAATTTGAAAAAGCTGCAACCTGTTGTGCAGGAGTTGTTGTTTTTTGCGAAGTTGTCGCATTAACGTCGCAAGGCGTCTGTATAGAAGTTACTTGCAAAGTTGCATTTGCGTTGCGAGTCTGTGTAGAGATCTTGTCTTGCACCTTTGCATTTGCGTAATTTGAAAAAGCTGCGACCTTTTGTGCAGGAGTTGTTGTTGTTTGCGAAGTTGTCGCATTAACGTTGTAAGGCGTCTGTGCAAGAGTCTTGCTTTGCAAGGCCTTCGCGTACTTCGGAAGTACTGCAATAAACAACAAGTTTATATTCGGTATAAAAAAAAAAACAATGCGAAAATCGTACAGTAATTTCTAGACAGAATCTTCGGATCACATTTTTATTATTATCGAATATGTGAGTGAACAAAACGGTAAACGAACTCGAACGCAATAAAATAACTGATACGCAGTATATTGCCTACGCAGTATAAAGAAAAATGTTTTGCAGTTGTAAAAATGTTAAATATTAACAATAATTCTCTATAATTGAATAAACAAAGTTAAACACGCATTACTAGAGTCGCACACTTGCGAAATTAACAGCTTTACGAAACATCACACTCACCAGAACTCATTTTTTCGGCGTATCAAATATTCCAAAACAAATGAACAACGGGTAATGATACAAAACAAATTCGAGTCGGTTAGCGCTAGCACCGGCAGCACCCGTGGTGGGGTAGAGGCACGCGCGCAAAAATTTCGTTCGTGTGCGTGACGTCACGCTCGGCTAGTCGAAGAGTGCAGACATAATTTTTATCTCTTTTCTATCAGATCGGTAACGTGGCGCGCCTGTTGCGTATCACTTGACAATGTAAAACGCTTTTTCAAGATTTATTTAATGCTTTTTCAGGTCTTATAAAAAGTAAGTAATATCGATATAAAATATCTCGACCTAATATACATATGTTTGAATTATTAAATGCAACAAAAAAACGTTTGACGCATATATTAAAAGTTTAGTTCATTTTTATTTTATAATTAAACCGACCCACGTCGGCGTCTTATGTGGACAGGCCCTTATGCAAAAGTCTGTGCTTTGACCCCAAGAGATTGCAGAATTTAACGCTTTGGATATTTTTTATTTATACAGTAGAATATATACAAAGTACAGAGCAAATGTCCAGAATACGTTAAGTTTAAGATTCTTGAATCTCAGGTGTTTTCTTCGAGACCGGCTCCCCAATCGCTCCAATCTCCTGCAACAGATCTCGTTTCGATTCGAAGTACTCTTTATACCACATAATGTGATTGACTTTCTCTTGAACCGTCATATACGGATTTTTCGAAAGGCCGTTGCACACCAGTTCCATGAAGTGGCGCACCGGCCCCGATTTGGGACACCAATCCTTCAGATGACGTTCCATGAAAACGTGTTCCGAGAAATGAACGTTCTGCTCTTCCTCCATTCCTAAAATATATAAATTATTGTACTTTATGTTCTAGAGAAAAAAATAATACAAAAAGTAATAAATTGAAACCTTGCTCATTGTCGATAGGGAATTTCCACAATTTCCCTTGCTCCGTCCACAAAATCATTTCTTGAAAGATGTTGGCTGGTGGATACGTTGTCAGCGCCTTCAGCTCCCTTTGTTCCAATTCTTTCCACGTTTTCATTTCTGGTATATTCGACGGAGTGAGACCCATGTTTTCAAACTCTCGACTGGGCTCCCCCTTCCATATATCAATGTCTTGCTTCAATAATCTATTGATAATATTTCAATATATTTAAAAAAATCATAGATAATATAAATGTCATCTTATCTAAAATTTGCGTTAATATTTAATATTTGACAGATATTTGTGCACATAATACCTAGATGAAAATTCTCTAGGCTCTTTTGATGCGCTACTTCCTCGTCCTTTATTATATTCTTCAAGTAGATTATATATTACAGATTTTTTCCTCTCGTTCTGTGAATCTTCTTTTGTATATTCCAAATCTTTCTGTCGCTTTTTGTCCTTTTGTAGGTTGCTACTGAAAATTGAGAAAACCATGTTGTAAGAATATCTAGAAATACTTCATAAATTGTAATATTATATAAAATTGTATAAATATAAGTTTACATAAAATAGTTTACATATAATAACTTACATCTTTTCTAATTGTTCTACTTTCAGTGTTTCTATCCTAGATGCAAGAACTTTTTCAAGCAAATCAGACGTTGTCTTTGTTTTATCTCCGCCTAATGTATCAGCCACATCTTCTGCTGCTTTTTTTAACTGTTTTTCTATTAAAAAAAAAACAAAAATTTGATAAATCATCAAACAAGTTTTAAACCAGTATAAAAGTATTAAGAACAATTACCATAAGGTATTGGTTTTTTTAATTTATTTAACAGTTTTTTGTTCTTAGGTTTTACAGCAACATCAATGGTTTTTTCTAGTTTCCTTGCCTGCAACAATAATTAAGTTTTCTATCAAAGAAACATTTTCTGTGAAGTATAGCACAACATATGAGACATGAGACACACAATAAATATAAATGTGCACATGGTACCTTCATCATGCTATTTAAATACTCATTTAAATCAGCTGCTGGCTTTTTTGTTGCTTCTGTAGTTGTTTTTTGTTCCTAAATGTGATATAATTAAAAAAGTATTAATTCTAAAGAATAAATACATGTATAATAAAAAATAAGTGTGTGTTAAAGAGAATTTTAATGTACCTGTACTACTTTTTCTGTCTTAGTACTTTTAACATGTTTAGTCTGTGCGGATGCATTTTGCTAAAAATACAGTAAAGTACTGATATAATCGCGGACTATTGTAAAAATCAATATTCTATAACTACCAGAAATTTAAAAAACTACAATTTACTTGTGTCATAGTGTTCAAAAAGTTTCCTAAATTATTTCTGTTGTCTGACTGACGTTTTACGCAACACTTACAGAACTTTCAACATGTGTCTTCTTTGGTATTGTTTTCTCGGAATCGGAATCAGAATCTGATGAGTCTGAGGAAGATGATGACGAACATAATCTCACAGTAACATTCAACCACTGAACCAAAGCTCTATTTGAAGGTCTTATATTGCATCTGCAAAATATTGAAAAAGATGCAAAACAATTCTATCATATTTTATATAATATTTTTCTCGTGTGCAATTACTTTACATACAAAAAATAACATACAATAGAAAAATGCAATTTTATCCATAGATAATACACCACCACAGATACAATTTTTAGTGATTGAGGTTTGTACTTACTTTGTCAATATCAAAGAGGACAACATATTTGCAAGTATAAACTATACAAATTGATTGCGTCTCTCTGGTAAAATATAAAAACAATAACGTTCTTATTGACTAAGCACTCGCGGAAAATTAATTGGCTTCCGAAAAGCAATCACACTGGATCCATGTCATAAATAATCCATAGACTGTGAAATAATCCCGCAGGCTGCATGAGAGGTTATAAGCGTACACCGGTCGCAGATGGCGTGAGCGCCCAAAGCAAACGCCAATGTGCACCAATGTGGACATTGCGCTGATTGTCCTTGCGCTGGTTTGTTCTTTTTCCATACTCTGGCTGCACTATGTGACTAGTTTACATAGTCTATCTTTTTCCTTTTAGTATAGATAAAAAAAGATAGACTGTGAACTAGTGCAGCTAATGTATGGAAAAAGAACAAACCTATTTTCTTATGGACCTGACCGCTCTCAGGCTTCTTTCTGCTGGAAGAGAAGAAACTGACAGCTGACGGTAAACCGCAAGCGAGTATAAACTTGAGTGAAACTTTAAAAGAAAAACTCAATTTGTAACCATGACGGAGTCCGTAAATCAAGAAGATATACTTGAGAGAATAGAATACGCATTTCCAATACTTAGTGGAAAGGTGCGTGTAATAATAACGCTACGTAATGCTCGCTAATGTTCGCTTTTTTTTCATAAACATGCAACAGATATTTTTTGACGTTAGAAAAAAAACTTTTTTTTTGTCTCTTTATTTTCGTTACTTCCGCGTCTAAGTTTTAGTTTCATTTGTTAACTATTCCAAATAAATAATGCACGTGCTTAACTCTTTTTTATTTATAACTGCGCATTTCTTTTCCAGATTGAAGATGACACGTGTACGGAGAACGAATTCGCAGAAATAGTGGAAAGCATACGAAGTTTGAATTCGACACAGTTTGTCGAGGATATCGTCGTTCACCATGTAGAGCGATACATTCGTTTGCACGTAGCTCCGGCGTTCTGGGAGAAATTCGAGAACACGGAAGATAATCAGCGAGGATTCGAGTTGTTCAAGTCCGCTGTGGATGGTCTGTACATCAGTCTCACAAAAATTTTACCCATCTTCAAAAAAATAGATTACTTACGGCAAAACAAGGATGCACCCAATGGCAGGAATGAAACAGAGGCGCAGTTCAGACTTATCGTGAGAGTGACACTGTTGAGTCAATTACCTCTTGATCACGAACACATCATAGAACAGTTCTACAAAATTGCGTTCAACGTATTTTGCAACTCGGACAATTCAGCGCAAGGTAAGTCTCAAGAATTTTAATTAATTTGTTTGAAGTAAATTTTAAACCTATCCCTTTGTGTACAATTTGTTCGAATAGAACATGTGATGTAAAATATTGAATTTTTTAAAGCGGATATGTCGGCCAACGGGATCGAATGCACAGGATGTAACCAGGAGGTGGAGAACTGTCAGTGTCAAATGATAGTCTACATGTTTCACGAGACAAACAGAAAGTTAATCGAACTGGAAATGTTGGAGAGACTTGTGGGAAACGTGCTCACATCCCTGATTCACATTCGCATTCAAAATCACGTGACTCAAATGTGCGACAAGACATTCGATGTGTCGCAATTGGTTCCCTTGGAAAACGTACGTCAATGTATTTTTATTGTCACACGCGCGTATAGAATTTAGTAACTTATAAATATCTTTGTTTTCAGTGGCTCGAGACCGTGGTTATGAATTGGCTGATAAGAATTTACTCGGGTGGCTTCTCGAAAACCGTAGGACTCAGCGACGAGATCTGCAACGCCATAAACAAGTTCAAGCAGAAATTGTCACATTTTCTATATGAAACCTATACCAAGATAAGAATCGACCATCTGTTTAATATAATAATAGGTAGGTTCTGTTTTGCGTGCAATTTTGTTACGTTTACAATTTCTGCATTTGCATGACTCTTGTCTTTCTTCGTCTAGAATATCCGGAATCGCAGCCTGCGGTGGACGATCTCCGGGTGTGTCTCGAAAGAACTGATCAGCGGCGAGTCCTCGTTCAGAATCTACAAGAAGCGATCAAAACGAGACTCTTGCATCCCGGTGTAAACACTACGGACATAGTGACCGCCTACATAGCCGCGATCAAAGCGCTCAAGCATCTCGATCCAACCGGAGTTCTTCTAGAAGCCGTGACAGAGCCTATCAAGTAAAACTCTCGCGTCTCTGTAGATCAATATTACATTACACGGTTTTTTATTGCGTCTCTGAACGTCTTTGTCTTCCTAGAAGCTACTTGAGAAGCAGAGAAGACACCGTGCGTTCGGTCGTTAACAGCCTGCTTGACGATTCGTCGCCCAGCGAACTGGCCGACGAGTTGGTAAAAGGCGATCGTCTGCAGTTGGACGACGGTTCGGCCGAAGACGAAAGCGAAGATTGGGAAAAGTGGATGCCGGATCCGGTTGATGCCGATCCTGGTAAGCCGCGAGGTTTCATTACCGCGTTTAAACTGATTGCACGTGGCTTCAATAACAAATTTCTCTTTCGTTTTTTCAGCAAAATCGACGCAACGCAAAGTGTCCGATATAATCTCCATCCTAGTGAACGTCTACGGTAGTCAGGATTTGTTCGTCAATGAGTATCGCACACTGCTGGCCGACAGGCTGCTCACGCAACTCAACTACCACACCGAACGTGAGATACGTCACTTGGAGTTGCTGAAGAGACGTTTCGACGAGAACCAGCTGCATTACTGCGAGGTCATGCTGAAGGACGTTTACGATTCCAAGAGAATAGACGGCAACATCCACTCGGACACCAGTTACAACCTGCAGAGGGAACTGTTTCCCACTTCCGCTCTCATACTCTCCGCCCAGTTCTGGCCGCCCTTCAAGGAGGACTGGAAATTGAAATTGCCGACCTTTGTGCAAAATCAACTGAACAAATACGTAAAGGCGTTCGAGACCTTGAAGGGAAATAGAACGCTTTGCTGGAAACCTCACCTGGGAAACGTTAGTCTGGAGATCGAGTTAAAGGACCGAAAGCTGGACATAAATGTCACACCGGTGCACGCGACGATCATCTTGCACTTTCAGGATAAAAGTAAAAAAACGGACTTGTTTGTCGTTGTTACATTTGTTGTTGTTGTTGTTGTTACATTAAAGATGATTTACAGACGAGTGGGCTCTGCAAGATCTGGCAGAGGCGATGCACGCGCCGGCGACCGTTCTTCGACGCAAAATCACGTTCTGGGTGTCGCAGGGTCTTCTGAAAGAAACCTCCAACGACGTGTACGTTCTGCAGGAAGAGAGCACGTCCAAGAGTCGCTTGCCGACCGACATCGTTGAGGAAGAAGAGACCGAGAGCGCCATGGCCTCGGCCAGCGATCAACGGGAAGAGGAGCTACAAGTGTTCTGGTCGTATATCGTTGGCATGCTGACGAATCTGGAATCGCTACCGATAGAAAGGATTCATCAGATGCTGAAAATGTTTGCGTCTCAAGGACCGGGCGCCGTGGAGTGCGGTTTACCGGAACTGAGACAGTTCCTGGACAGAAAAGTCAGAGAACATCAACTACTGCTCTCCGGCAGTTTCTATCGATTACCAAAGTCGTAAGTTGAGATTCGTCATCTTCAGGTTCCATGTATATTTAACTTTTAGTCACAGACATGTCGCTTGTATATAAATCTGTAACGATGTAAATAATAACAAAAAACATTCAGTATTTTGTATAAAGATGTTTTTTTATAAAGAAATAAAATATAAATTACGTTGCCCAACTTACTTTTTTTACATCATATTCAACTTTATTTCTTTCTACGCCAAGTGCTGAGGAAGGAGAAATTGTCGGATATTGAAAAAATATTTTTATTGCCGTTTTATAATAATAATAATAATAATATTTATACATGTGTTGTATATAAACTAATTTTTTATTTGTATATATCTTCACATAGCAAATTCCAAAAAATTTTCTCGCAAGCAGCGTATAATAAATACACTCTACGATCAGATCTTTTAGAGATTTCGAAAATTCCTCAGTAATTGTTTTTTTTTTCACATTACTTACACATTAATATTGCAACATATATCCTGCACGTATCAACATTAAAATAAAATATGAAACTAAAAAATTATATAATAAATTTCGGCAAAAACACTACATATATATATATGTATATACATATTATATATATATATACACATATATAATTATATATATAACTATGAAATGAGAATAATAAATGTAAATTCACATGTCATAAGATCTAACAAAATTGCTTGCACATATATATAATTTCTTATACATATATATGTATATATAACTTAACTGTATACATGTGCGCGTATATAATAATAATAATAGTGTATAAATAAACTATAGCGATACTTCTGCGACAACGTAGTAGCGATCTGAAAGAATTGTCATATTAAAAAATAAGCAAATTAAATTTTCCAATGGAAACTATTGGTTCCCCAAAACCAATAGTTTCCAAGAATCTTGAGTTAATTTAAAACGAAAAAAATCATCTTGTAGCTTAAAATCCTGATTTGTCACATTTCACTGTTATGTTGCAATAATTTTGTGACTGTCAAACTTTGTTTTCCTCTTTTGTTTTGTCGTTTTAAAATAAATTTGTTCTTCGGAAATTCTGAAGCAGAAGTAAAGCGCTATACTCATTTGCATCTTTCAGATTCAAATGAGTCAGGTGTGTATGTATATATAGTACATTATGTATACATGTGTAATAACTTACGTTCTTTCACGCGTATGTATATATTGGACACAGCATATATACATAAAGTGTATAAGATATCTCCTCCTCTCTTTCTTTATATAAATCATCACACCTTTTCGTAAACACATAAATCTCTTCGTGTTACCTTCGTATAATCGCATTTGTGTAAAGGACAAGAGACATTCAAAACTATTTCATTTAAATCAATTATTTACGTACAATAATAAAATATCAGATATTTACGTTTGCGAACTTAAGTAGATTTCAGATCACTCTCTCTCTCTCTTTTGATGCGTGTAGCGATGTGAGGGTTTTTTTTTTTCAACACTTATGTATATATACACGAAGGACTAAGCTATCGGTATATCTATAGGAGAGACTGTTCCAACAAAATCTCCAAGATATTTTCTGTTCGAGAAAAAAAGAAAAAAAAACGAGTATTTGACACGTAAAAGGTGTCGCTACAACATGAGTTTTACATGTATGTGTGACGCGTGCGCAACTTGAGAAGAAAGATCGTTCTTAATCGTTACACATATATATATGTATATATATATATATATATTATGGCAGATCTAAAAATGGTGCAACTAATACAGAGTCGATATTTAAGTAAATCATTCTCTCTCTCACACAAACATTCTTGCACGTGTAAAATTATTACATACACTTTTGTTATAATATAATATCTCGTAAGTATTAAAAAAAAATCTCGTGTGATTAAATAAACGTTTTGTGCCGTGCAAAAGTTTCCGATTGAATTGTGTTTGTCTCGATTGTTTAATTTTCATACCGATATCAAAAATTATATGCCTATACATATATGTATAAAGTGCACATAAGTACTCATAAATATATATGTATATATATAATAACAATTACGCGGCTCGAGACGAATAAACTTTTGCAACGTATATATATATATGTGAGAATTCGCGAAGAATTTCTTCGGAAATCTTAGCAGCACGAACAACAATCTCTTGTCGAAATCTTCTTATTAAACATATTGCACATATTGGCGTTCTAAAATATTCTCGGCGATTATTCTCTTAATACTTTTGGCTGAAACAATTATATATATGTACACGCGTAGCTCTCTCTCGTACACCCCCATTCGATAGCGGACTTCTTAAAGTTCCTTCTTTTTATTCCGGTTATTGCGACTCTCTAACAGGTGTGTGTGTGTTTTTTTAAGTCTTTCTCGTGGCAACGAAAAAGATTGTTAAGAAAAGCAATAACCTAAGGAGGGTGTTTTTTGTTCTTCTCTTTGTAAGAAAGATATACATATATGTATATTCTATGTGTGTTTGTAATTGTGTATATATATATATATATATGTATGTATATATATATATATATATATGTATATGTATATATATATATGTATATGTATATCTATATATGTATATGTATATATACACATATACACAACACATATATATTTTAATTGCACAAATCTAACGCTATTACGTAGTCTACCTTCTTTTGTTGTTTTTTTGTTTAACAAAAAGCTTATCTTATAAGCTTATCTATAGTACGGTATATCACGGCTCACAAATTCGACCGCGTTACACATTCGGCTGCTTAAGGCACATTTATGCGAGAGAGTTGCTCAGAATTTCGATAGATTCTCCTGGCACGAGATTGGTGTCGCGCGAGAAAAAAAGAGGAAGACCATAACATCGCTCACGATTCTAAACGAGATCCTTGTTCGGAAAATCTCCTGGTTGGTTTTTTTTTTTTTTTTTTTTCTTTATGCAACACCTTTCAGAAGTTGATCTAGAACTGCGCGCGCGCGCGTAAAATAACGTTCATTCTGTATTTAAATTATATATATATATATATATATATGTATATATATAAACGTTGTCGCGTTTTACCTCCGCTGTCACCTCCGGTGACGGGAGATGCTAGCGTAGTTTGTAAGTACTGGGAAAAGCACGAACAACACTTGGTTGTTGCCGCGCGAGAAGAGAGAGAAAACAAAATAATACATTTCGAATATATACACACATTGTCGCGTGCTTACAATGAGATTCCCTCCTCCCCCTCCCACACACAACGATGGAGTAAAAAATATTCCGATTAATCATCTTGTCTATATCGCTAAAAAAAAAAAAAAACTATTGCCACTGTGTGTGTACCAGCATTGCATTCGAATCGAGTTCTGTGTGAATCGTACTCACGTCCACAGACCAGAGTCTGGAAAGAACCCGCGCAAAGCGAATTATTATTCGTAAAAAAAAAAGAAAAAAAAAACAGTCCTTGTATCCTCGTAATTGTTTTCTTGTTTCCGCGGTTTTTGTCTCGCGTGTCTCGCACATGTGCGAATTATTTCGAAAAGTTCGTGTATCCAATCATATCGATCGTCATATGTAAAATGAGATTACACATATAGATGTGTGTGCGTGTGTGTGTCTAGGTTTTTTCTGTTGTTTTCAAGTTCGAAAAATTCTTGCGACAATGACACAATGTCTCAATATCCGTGCGTATTGCGCAAATGGATTTTGGAAACGATCTGCGTGTAAATTCGATTCTGCGAATTAAAATAATGTAATTTACATGTAACAATAATAATTTGCGTGTATGTTATATGTATATATATATATATATTTTTGTTTACGCGCGTTTAAATGTGAAGACGACGAGAAAAATGTTCGGAATTCGATATTCTCGGCGAGACATTTCTTCGTTCACGCCCCGAAGACGCGCGTGAGGAACTGAAATGTTCCCAAACATTTAAGAGGACACAGGATGATGGATAAGCTTGACGAACGGGGCTGGTGACGCGGACGGACGGCGAAGGTGGTCGGCTGGTTGGTGAACCGATTGAACGCGGGATGCTGTTCCAGAGTCCAGTTGTTAGCACGGGGCGAGTGGATATCCATTGTTAGCACTCCAAGCCTACAGGCCACGGGCAACCGGGGTTAACAAGAAAGAAAAGAAAAAACAGTTTGTTAGTAATTTGATTATGACTGACTGACGTTAACATTAAGTAACTAGTAGCTCGCCAGCTGAGAGAAAATATAAGTTAGTGGTGAAAAGCAACGCTTTCGTCTCTCGGCGTGTCGCAACATACACAGTAAATAAAAAAGACACGAAGAAGACACTGAGATTGAACAATCAGACACCGTTGTCGTCTCTTCGAGGAAAAACTACGCGAAGAGAAAATTGTTTCGTGCTTGTGAGAAAAATTGCTTCTTTTTTTCGGTTAGACGAAAGAATCGACGAAGCATTGCTTTGCACACGGGCTACTTTGTAATATTATTAGTGTGAAGCATTCGTACGCGCGTCATGACAATAGATAATAAAACTTGAATTAATTAATTGTCACGAGAGATTTGTTTCGTATCAAGCTGGTGCTTTTTTTTTTTTGTTACTCTTCAAATTGTTCTTTTTTTTTTTTTCTATTCGTGACAATTAAAATATCCATTTGACTTCCGCACAAAGTGACATGTGACTCGTGTACCCTCCCCGCGCCACAAGACATTCACAAAGAAAAAAAATAATCGCAAGTTGACAGACACATCACTATATAGTAACTTACGTTAGGATAGATGCACCAATAATCGAAGTACCCGCATGACCGATCTAGTCTTTAATGAACACGATATCGATATTCTATATTACTTTTCGTTGCCAATTTCAAATATTGTCAATTTCGTATTTTTCTCGCAAAATTAAGAACATAAATTTTCAGGTAAAAACGCGTCAATTCCGGTTAATCAGAAAAGAACAAAATTGAAAGTTTCAAATCTCGAGAGAAAAAATTAACTGGTGCATCTACTCTACAATAGTACAAAAAAACGTGGCTGCCTGTGTACGTCTCGGCAAAACGAAATCAATCAACTTGTTTATTTTTTCACACGTGATGCATAAAAATGCAAAAACTTTTGTTACATTTCAA
>QVOA01013420.1:0-16633 GCA_014825685.1 Pseudomyrmex cubaensis
ATTGGCAACCAACACCTGCTATTTTCACCTCGTACTAGCCCTCTTTTTTCCTTATTGGTTTTCACGAGGTCTTTTCTGATATTTTCTTCCTTTTTTCCGTTTTTTATCGTGTGTTTATAAACATAAATTATGATTTATTTAACAAAAAGTTTATTAATAAAATGCGAAGACAAGGAATTTAACAAAAGTAAAAAACTAATTATTTTAAGTTTTTGTTTAATTAGCGCGCTTTAAATACATATACATAAAATAATTGATATGTAATATACATAATATAATTAAATACAATAATTACATTTAAATGATACGCGATTTATATCATTTCCTACACTATCAATTAATGGTAAAAAACTAAAACATTTATATTATCACCAGTTAATAATAAGAATAGAATCGTATATAATTAATTCTTTCATTGTGCTATTGGCGCCTATGAGCGTTTTGGAAGTTTGTTCGGGGTATTTTTTAGGTATCAATCGATATCGCTCAAAGACGCTAGAGACATCTTCAGACTATATCTTTGATATTTATTATTGGTATTCATTTATTTTTATATTATTGTAATGTAGTTCAGTGTTTTAACTTGTATACTTTCTACAGAATGCGTGTCATTATCAGAGTTTGTCGCAGAGAAATAGTTAATATATGTGTATGCTAAAATTAAATGTAATATATATATATATATACTATTATATTAAATTTTATATATATACAATATAATTGTATATACATATAATATTTTATATATGTATAAGTTGCATAGATATTGTTCTTATGCTGAAAAATAATGTTAATTATTTAAAGTAGGTTTTCTTAAAAACTTACTTAATATATTTGGTTTTATTATATCAGAGAAAAAAAACACAAAAAAAAATAGTGACGAAAAAATACACAACTATACAACACGTGTATGTATGTACATACATTTATATTATTTGACAGCAAAAGAAAATGTTGTAAAACTACCAGAAAGCAAGACAGATGTGCATAGTAAACACATCTTGCAACTGTCAGGCTTTCACAAATTAGCAGCGAGTTAGAAAAGCGAGCAAGTTAATTCTATATATAAAAATATTTTTACTATTCTTGAATAATTCTGTTTTCGAGCTACATGAATAAAATAGTATTAAAAAATACATATTGTATAGATATTCATATTATATACATTAGATTTATATTATAAATACTATATATTTATTATATATATTTTTTTAAATATATTTTTCTTATTATAAATTGTTATATTTTTTAATTATAAATTGTTTTTAATTTAAAATTAAATAATAATAAGTGTAATTTAACCTAGTATACTCCAACAATAGTTAAACGTGAATTATAATTGTCATAATTACTTAACATAATAACATAAAAATATTACTAGTATTAATATTATTATTATTATTGTTGTTAATATTATTATTAGCTTGTAGGCGTACATAGTTTATATACACACACACAATAATTAATTATAATTCAATCTTCCAATAAAGTTATTTAATTTACAAGATTCTTGTGACAATAATCACATATAATTGATAAACATAAGAGTTTTCTTTAGTCTAAAGCGTAAAATCATACAGTAATTGGGTTATGAACACGCGATTTATTGTAACAACGGAAGCAATAGTAAGGCATCGGTACATCTTGTGTTTACTGAATGCAGAAAAATATGCTTGTGCGTGCACAATGCACTTGTGAGATTCAGTTATATACCGCGCCGATCAATTCTCAGTTACATTACACCATTAATAAAGTAAAGCGCACAATGAATTATTTGCTAGTCTTCTCACTTTATGGTAAAATGAAGAAAAGTGGACTGCGACACGTAATCAGAACAATTAATCAATATATTTACAGCTTTATATTTTTATCAAGTTGTAATTATTTCTATTAATTTGATTATATTAATTCTGTTACTTGTTAAAAATACAATAACGTTAAAAACACACAATAATATTTAAATTGCGTAAAATGTCAAATATTATTTGTTATTTGTATATTTGTACACAAAATATTGTCTTTAATAAAATCAAAGAAATAAAGTGACGCGAGAATGCTTATATCAATTTTCGTAATATTGCGAGAAAGACCTAAAGCTAATAACATCGTTGTGCTTGCTAGGCTCTCATGCTCACGATGCATCTAAAAGATCCCGTTATTGCATAATATGTGCGCGTCTTTGTGTACGTTAAACAGTTTACTTAATTATCTATTGTCAGTTTTATATAAAACATAAAGCAGTAGAATTTAAAACGTTTTCTTCTTTCAAGATCTGTTGAATTTACAATGCAAACTATCTACAAACTCATTTTTTTACAAATCTTAAAATTGCTTAAAAAAAATCCATGAGTAATAAAAGAACATGTGATGTATGCATGAAATAAACTAAAAGTAAATTCTCATAATACTTATTCTAGTAACATAATAAAGTATTTGTGTATCAGAATTGATTATCAACTGTCATGCTTACTCTATTTTCTTTGTTCTTCAATTACAAATGTATACGAAATAACCAGTTGCAAAGCATACTACATAAAAATATAAAACATAGCGCGAGTATTGACTTGACAATTTCTAATGACAGCAATTAAAAATTTGTATGATTTAAAAAGTAAATAGGTGTATTGTAATGTGATAATGACTGACGCAATAATCATTAACAATATAGATAATACAAGTTCATGATTTTTTACAATCAGTTTGTTTTATAATTTAAATGTAAGAAAGATAATAAAAAAAGACTTTTTAGCAATTTATCCTGTTTTCGTGACGAAATTATTTACATGCGTTATTACTTATACTTTTTCAAAAACATATTTTCTTTTATTTTCCATAAATCTTTTTAGATTATAGTTGAAGAGCATATAGTAGTAGCTGTCTGCAGACACGCTTCGTCGCAGAGAGTTGAAGAAAGAAAGTTGAAAGAAAAAAAGAAAGATATATGAGAGGGGAAAGGACTGTTCTGTAAAGCACGAACAGTGGTAGAGAGCTCGGTATAGTAGAAGTCAACCACGAAGAAGCGATGTACATACATACATTTACGGCAGTGCACGCTGCATCATGGCGTAGATACGGTATAGTTTAAGTGGGAGAAACCGTATATGATCGTCCTCAGACTGAGGCAGTCCCGTGTGAACGACCGTGAAGTGAACCTCGGAGGTACACACTTGGGACCTTGAGTTCTGCGCTCTCGCACTAAAATTCTGATGTTCCGGGAACATTAACCAGCAGCAGTAATATTATTCGAAAGTGAACAATCATCAGTGCGTTCTTGTCTGGCTACCAAATTTCGGCGGAGTGAAAGAACATAGACTCATAACGGAGTCTTGATTGTATTTATGTTCAGGAGAAATTTACTGGTTCAGATTCTCTATAAACCTTGCTCGGTAATGTGCCTTTTGCGAATGATGTTAATCATTCAAGTGCAAAGAAATTGTACCAAAACTTGAATATATGTTAAATATGCTATTGAGGATTAATAAGCAAAAATCACTTTAAAGATTGATTGCTTTATATTAAACTGATGATATCGTGATAAATACAATACTTTTTTAAAAGTGATTATTTTAAATTTATTATATTATACACACACTATTAATCATAGTTAAAAAATTGATTATATTTCCTATACCTAATAAGTAAATACTAGTGAAGTCAAAAACTCGTTTGTTTGGTGATTGTACAATACTAGTACTGTGTATATAGAAATTTTTATTTTGTTGCCAAATATATGTATTAACTGCTTTTCAAGCCTCAAATACTAGATTTTGAAGTTTACAAGTGATGTAATTTATTTCAAAAGAGAATTTACAGTGTCTACAAGAAAGCTAGAAGAAATTTATTTGAGAAACAATAGAAAAATAAAAGTGAAATTTCTTAAAAGAAAGAAATTTAAATTACAATAGCGAGATAAACCAATATGATATCACAAATAAATAGAATTATGAAACGAGTCTTAAGCTGTTTCTGATATTAGTTTTGAAGTCTGGTGCGGTGCATTGGCCGAAAACCTGACGTATACACTGATCTGATCCGCCGCCAAGTAGGTCAACCGGCGTGTGCGAGACTGAGTAAGCGAAAAAAAAGAACGAGAGGAAGGATAAAAGAGGAGGAGGAGAGAAAAGAAAGAATGGCGTGCCGCAGGCAGCGCCCGTGAAACTCTCCTGATGTTCAGCGACTCGTTGTAGACTTGTAATCCAAAATGGCGGATATCGGTAGGCATCGCAGTTTACTTAAAATCAACCAAGATTGGCCCAGGTGCTTAGAATCCTGAAAACATCGTATTCTTGACGTCTGTATCATTAATCTTGTTGTAAACGAGAAGGATTGCAAGAACGATTGGCAATCATGATGTGTCTCATTAAATCGAAGGTTCTCATGACCTTCACGATGCTTGCACTGTTTGGTAAGTTAGGAAAATATTAAGATAAAATAGTAAGTTAAAAGACGAAGATGAAAATGATTAGATATGATAATTGTAAATGTTTTATGCTTTTTTAACCAAATTACCGAAGCAATTTAACTAGAAAATGTTTGAAGTATATCGTATATTTTTATATTTGAAGAAGAATTTATGTATGTGATTACAATTCTACAATGTTTACGATAAAATGTAATTTTATAATAATTATTTTTTTTATTACTAATGTAAACATTAAATTTTTATAATGTACTTATATGTAATTACTAACGTAATTATACGAAGATAATATAAAATATATAAATATATTAATTATAAATGACATGCTATTTGTTTATTAATATACATAATAAAAATTTGAGTATCGCAAAATTGAAAAAAAAAATTGTATGTATTAGATAAATATAATTTATTAAAGATTCTTATAAATTGGAAGATTTTTGCTGGAGACATCAACGATCACGCGTGATGTCGCTGCAGTGACATTAATGCCATACATATACACAAAATTATTCACATGTAATGATCGTTTGAAACAATGAGTAGCTTACAGAAAAACGTAGGCATCTGTCTGACCTGATAGGTTTTTCAAGTTGTAATGTTAGCGTGTCCGGGACCGGTATATTGACTTCTCCCAAAAATTTCAGCAGGTTGAAGAATGGTTCACGACGCATTGACACTTCATTAAATTGCGCATTATTAAATAATCAGGGAATGTTTAAGCACATATTTCTCTTTGTTTAATATATATTTGCTAAACCTTATTTGTAAATTATATGAAATAAATATAAATCTGTTAAAACTGACTATATGTAATAAATATTATGTGAGAGCCATTATTACAAAAAAACATGAAAATTTTACATAATGTAGATACGACAAGCGCAGAAGTACACACTATTTTACAGACATACATATATGTATAAATCTACATGTATGTATAAAACTTAATATGTTAAGCAATATATATATATATATATATACATATAGTTAAAAAGAAAGTGCCGGAATATTTTTTTCCGATGGCGAGAGAATCATCGATCGAAATGTCATTCACGCAGCTTTAATAAGTTTTGTCGTCTATCGGGTTTTTTGTTTGTTCAAGGAGAGATATTTGCATAAAGCCACTAACGTCATTGCTAACGCGCGCGCAAAAGCAACGACACCGCGAAACGTATCCGGCATAAAGTTTCATCACTGACTTTCGCTCAACCGCATTAACCGTGAAAGTGTCACGAAATTGCTATATGTACGGTAAAACAGAATATAACTACGTTTTCATTTTATCAAGTAAAATCTTGTTCTCGAAAATCTATCAGAAATTCATTTATATGTCGAATTTTTGAAAATAAACATAGAAAAAAAGTTATATAAAATCTTCATTTCAGGCAATTATTGAACATTTACAATACAAATTAGAAAGCTGAATTATAAAACTTCAAGGATAAAAAACGCATGATACGGTTCATTATAACTTGAAACACGAAGAACGGTATAATCTGATAAAAAAATAAAATAAAATAATTACGAAAGTTTCTAATTGTTCAAAATGTGGTTGAATCTTCGTCGATTTTTTCACGTGTAGTTCAATATTTTTCTCGTAACGTGATAATTGCGTATTTCATTTCAGTTAACGTTTGTGAATCGCGTACCTAAACCTATGAAATTGCATGCGCTTTCATTAGTGTCGCACCTATACAGGCTGTTATAAAATAATGTTTTCTTGGGTGTCATTTTTACGCGACAACAATCTCCGTTCTTTCGCATCGATTTTTACAACTTTGCACTGTCAAACTGCATCGTGTAGATATAAAATGTCGCGTTCATCAGTGAAAAGAATAAATATTGGGCTGGAATGGGGTACCGTTAAGTCTGCCGTTACCGCCTCGAGAGACGGCACATAGCTTGATGTACACATCTACGGATAATCCCTCAGATTTCTTTTCTGTTCTTTTAAGGTTGTGCCAGACAAAGCTTATTAATGATTATGTTTAATCCAAACAAAGATAACGCGCAAAAACGGTATAAAAAATAGTCATTTTATTAGTTCATGATTTTCAATCATTCTAAATTTGTGTCAATCAGAGTAAGAAAAAAAACATTACGATGACAGAATGTCATTACAACTATGTGCACGCGATGCAAACAATAAAATATAATCACTAAAGATTCAGCGTTATTCACGCACACACGCATTGTGGGAAATTCGTTGGACCGTGCAAAGCGGATTGAACTTTTGAATTAGATGAGATAAGTCAAAGAAGTCTCTCGTGTTAATCGGTCTACGCTTCTCGAGATCATTCGTGCGTATAATATGCGCTCTAATGTAAGTCTTAGGCCGTCATAGTTATCGGCCGGTATTACTTGCGGTGCCAATTCTCGGAACCGGTAATATTTTTATGTGTATTTTTCTCGCGCAAACACGATAGATATAACAGTTCTACTATGCTGTGTACTTCGTATTATGTGTCTCTTAGAAATATATGCCATTGCAAAAGATCTATCTTTTTTAGCATCCAGTACTTTACCGGTGGCTAGTCGTGTTAACCTCGTCGTGGCAACCCGTGGTTTCTATAAGCAACTATAAGATCTTTATTTGTACGGTTCTTGCTCGTGTCTTGCTTTCGTCTTTTGCATCATATTGGCGACGTGCGTTTTTCTTGTAACTGTTCGGTAACAAATATGACAACAACTTCGGATTGATATATTGTTCGGAATTCATTCTTTTAATGATAATCATGAATTTATTTTCCAATGCAAAACGTTTAGAAATTTTATTCTGTTTCAATATAATATTTATATAAATACAAATTTCTTTTTTAACATAAAAGAATAACACCGCTCTCATTATTTTGACGTTTGTAATTATTAGTGTCTTTAAATCGAGCAATTCATCAAGAAATGTTCTGAAAACAGTTAATTAACGAAGTAAAAATATCACTGTGCTGAAAGATCATCGTTGCGGTACGTCGCGTAGATACTTTTGTATATTTGTCCACTAATTATTTTAAGTACGATTGCAGGCGAAGGAAGTTTCGTCACAGTTTGAGATGAGGTTTGCTACAGCAATACCCATCGTTGAAAATGCAGAATATTCCGGTTTCCGAGAGCTCGCAGAAAGACTGCATTCCTTTTGGCACGACGCGGCGGCGTTTGCTATTCATCTACATTCTCACAGTTCTCTTACAATTAGCATTAGAGATCGCAGTAAACTCCGTTACTTGTTTACAGCGCAAACTAAATAAATATAAAATATCTTTCATTAATGCATATCGAAAAATAATATGGCGTTTGGTAGCGGAACGACCGGTTGAAATTTTATTTTAAAGACTTCATTGACGCAAACCATTCCATGCGCGATGTTGTTGAGTTACCTATTTTTGAACATCATGTTTTTCTTCATATATATATATATATATATGTACGTATATATGTATATTTATATGTATATATGTATATATACATTTATATACACAATATATACATTTATATACACAATAAGAAATATAAAATAAAGAAAAGAAATAAATAGATATAAAAATAGAAATTATATATACAAATATGTATAGAAATTATTATATACGTGTATATATATATACATAAATACATAAAAATATTTTATAAAAATAAGATTATACTTTTTAAGAAATATGTAGGAAATTATTATTATTATTATTATTATTATTATTATTATTATTATTATTAACAATGATGGTATATTATTCAACATTTTATAAATAACTTGGTTTGCATCATTATTTATCTATAATAACAATTATGAAATAATATTTTTAATTGATAACCGTCTGTATTCACATTTTTATGACTTATGCTCGAGAAAGTAATTGTGTTAAAAATTTTCGTATGCAAACGCACATGAGACATTATATTTTAATCTGGATTAAAAGTGTACGCAAAAAGTATACTACACATCTCTGCTAATTGTCAGCTTTTGTATAGAGCACAGGTTTGCTCGTAATTATAATATATTCTTATTCTGTTACACGGAATGTTCTACTATTGTGAGCATTAGGCTTGCGGTTTATAGCCACATCTAGAGTTATGACAAACCAACTTATGTAGTTCATAACGCATATTATGTTGAACGTCATCGAGAGAGTACCGTGAGAATGTAGGGAAATTGTATAGTTGTTGTTTAACTATATAATCATGAACTGCTAGTTAGCATTTTCATGCTGTAATGGAGATTAACAGCTGACTCACTTTTATGTTTAACTTTTCTGCCATTTAGGACAGAAAAGTTGTTAAACTTCATTACACAGCGAAGCAGTGAGAGGATAAGAAAAGTGAGTGATATCTGATATTCTAGTCAAAGATTGTTAAGAACTAAAAAAAAAAGAAAATGATAAAATTTTCATCGTGCAAAAGAACAGAAAATACTCCGCAAACTTTGTTAATTTCTGTCAACATTGTTCGAGACTCGGCGAGAGAGTAAACTAACCGTGGCGAACCGATTCGCAAAGACACAATTGTGCTTTTTACCTGAACGATCGACACCTTCGCTAATGAATAATTAATAAACAACACGAAGCGATGTGAATGTTATAATTTGCTTAATTTAGATTGCAAGAACATTATCTGCTCGTAAGAATATTAGAACAAAGTTCTTGCTTCAAAGATCGCGATAGATGAGACTACGTTTTTTATTAATTCATAGTACCGTCAGCATAACAATTACTATAATTACTTGTCCGCATCTTTATTAATTTTTACTTTTGCAAGATAATGATTTTATGCGATATAACTATCTTTTTATATACACTATTTTTTTATATACACTTTTTTTTTAAATTAATTTAGATGTCAGAGAATTGTGTTGCAAAACTAAAAAAAATCGTTTGCGCTATTGAAAACTAATTAAAAAAATTAAAGCAATCTCCAAAATCGTGTGGAGTATCATAAGTACTGTTCGACGTTTAAATGAAATCGACTCTGCTTCTTTCGTCTCAATAAGATCAACACGAGCGATTGAGCAAATAGTCGAGTATCTACTTCCGTCTATTGCTTGATTGGCTTTTCCATCAAGAAAAATCTCAAACTGATCGATTTCGACGTGCAATTGTTTGATCCGAGAAGATCGAGCTCGAGATCGTCGATGTCAATGAACCTTTTTACCTTTGTTCAAGAAAGATACTTTTAAAGTGCAAAGAGCAAAGAAAGAGAGAGAGAGAGAGAGAGAGAGAGAAATAAACAGAACACACAGTCCTAATTTCATACTTGTCACGTCCACGATTGGTCACACTACTCGATACCGGCCTCGAGAATGTCAACTGTTCGAATACCGTTCGATTCAGACAGATCGACTCTGAAACTTGTTCGACTTTCTTATCCAGTGAATTGTCGCGTTGAGTAATACTCTTTCGCAGGAAGGAAAGCGTTGTGATCATCTGACTAGTCGAGGGCAGGGTCACACTGCAGACTGCCTAGAAGATTCTTGCTTTCCTGTTCGTGCAGTATCTCGTACAGAACATATGGCGAAATTTTCTTTCTTGAATATGACTCTTTTTATACTTTTTTAGTTTTCAATTTTAGAAGTCATTGTTGTAGAAGTATTTCTTATTTATAGAGAGAGGCATATATATATATATATATTTTTTTTTTCTTTCCTAGTTAGGAAAAGATCCTTTTTAAGATCATTATTATAAAACTTAAGCAAATATAATCTTTACGCGATTAAATAAAGTTTTGAGTTTTTTTCGCAATATTTTAAAAGTAGTTAAGGGGGTATACGGGGTCTTTCACATATATGTGATGCAAGTATAGTATCCTATATCATTTTAAGAATTGAAATTTCAATTCAAAAACTCACGTGTAAAAATTTACATGTGAACACATACATATATATATGTATACATATAATATAAAGGATAAAGGAAGTTTAATTGATTTCCTTCCCCAAGGTTACAATATTTTTCAACACTCCACTTCTATATTCACGATCCATTCGGAGGCCCGATTCAGTTCGCTTTTCAATCGATAAACTCGACTTGAAAGAGACCAGCCCGGAAAAATCCGACGGTGTGAATTCAACGAACTCGGGACCTCTCACTCGCAACCCTCTCACTCAGGCCGCGAGACTACTAGGCCAGTTATGCATACATATATATATATATATATATATACAAGCATATTTCTGCACAACATCTTGTAAACGGCTCTTATGTGTGACCGTCTTTATATTTCTTAGTTTAAATGAAGTTCTGTATTATGCAATTTATTTAATCTGTCGTGAAAATGAGACTATTTACGATGCGACAAGAAAAAATATTTGCAGTAATTTTCGTTGCTTTGATACGAAGAGCCATTTCGCATTATCATCAACATCATGCGAATTTAATAGTTTCCTGCGGAATATAAAATTTTGCTCATGCGCATATTTGTAGGGCCGCGTGCGAATACCGTAAAATATCTTTTCAAAGTTTGAATATTTGTGTATATCTTCTTTCGATTTAACGTACAAGATCTTTCTCACGCAAGCATCGTAAGGTTAATTACGCTCTAACGACAATATAATTATATATTTTTACACACGGCGAAACAAAGAAATAGCAATTGCTTTTAATGTGCTTTTTTAATCTACAACAATTGCCACTTTTTTTTCGACTAATCCTTTCATTGTTTGAGGCGTATCAATCTTCTGCAAACAGCAACGTTTACGAGATATGGCAAAAAAAGTTTGTTAACCTTTTATGCAGATGTTGTACAACAAGATCCTCAAGCATGAAGGCTATTCCTTCCACGACCGTAGTCCTAATAGTCTTCACTTCAGTGGTTTACCGTTTTAATATTCGCGTTAAGTCGTATTTACATGCATTATATTTGGGTTTATCGCCCTTACGCATGAGATCTGTAGTCGATTATAAAGCTGGTTGCTTATAACATATTCTGCTATTAAAACGTCAGAGATAAAAAATTGTAGGTAATTTATTTGATTATAAAATAAGAGAAAATAAGAGAATGTAAATTTTGCATCGCATTATTAAATAATATATTTTTCGATAAAAGTGATATTTTATGATGAATAGTTCATCTTGTTTTACTTTTCAAACATTTCATCTTATTAATAGAGACTACAAAAAAGTTGACACATTAGATTTTTATTACTTACAGGAGTATCAGCTATACAGAACGATAGAACGTCTTCTCATGTGTCACGGGAAAATATCGTGCTAAGTGCTAGCGCTTACACCGGACCTGAAAAAACATCCAGCAGAAGTCAACTAGACGAGTCTTTGATTTTCCAAAGAACCGTCCCAGCGTTTCAGTTAGAAAGTTCGAAGAGCGTCAACGGTTATGATAAAGAGGAGACCAGGTTTGCGTTTAAAGATACGAATCGCGACGAGTCAATCAATGAACTAATACCGTCGAAGCACGTGGCTCATATCGATGGCAATAACATCGAGGTGAAAGCCGGAGAGTACTTTCAGTAAGCCATTTTGTTTTTATGAATACTAGTAAGCCGGGCGAACTATATAAAAAACTTTAAACTTTGTAATGATTGTTTTTATTATCAGTAATAACTACATCTCCTTGGTAAAAGTAACAAATAGTAGCGTATTAACAGGCATGTATTATATAGTCATTAAAAAATTCCAAAGGCTGAAGTCTTTATAGACGTTCAAATATTAAATTTAAATCTAAAATTAAATTAATAAAATTATTTTGCAAACTTGTATGTAATTATTTCTTGTTTTATCTTTACAACATGTTAAATGCACAAAGATTTTGTAATATTTATTATATCTTCAGTAGCATAGTGCCTACTACCAGCAAGTCAATGTCGGGGGAAGAACAAGGGGCTCCGCTGGGAGTAGAACTCCGATCGGAGCCCCATCAGCTGATTGGCGCGCCGAGGCTACAAGTATTGCATTCATCAGTAATGGATCTGCAACGACGAGGCCGTCAAGAGATCCCGAGGATCTATAGCGAGCACGCGCCACCACCGGTCTTGCAAACCGTTTCGCCAGGTAGACAGGCAAATCCCGATATACAGGACATCATTACTGGTATTGTTAAGTTACTAAATGGTAATGTGAATGTAGCCGCTAATACTGTGAGACCACTGAGACCAATTCAGGCCACAAGGTATATTGTATAAAAAGTTTTAATATCTATCAATCTGTCTATCTGTCTTTTTATTTTTTCAATAAAAAATATTATAATATCAAGCAAATCAAATTAATATTCGGGAATACAATTGTTTTTTGTAATTAATACTGTTGCAATAATTCTCCAAAAATTTTATGTGTTTCTCTAATTTTTTGAAAATATTTATCTATGTATATTTTTTATCACTTACAGGATCAACAACCGAGGACCGCCTAGAATCTCGGACGTACCGCCGTTACCGCCAGATTTTGATACTCCGGGTATGAATCCACCGCCGCCACCTCCGTCATCGCATCCTTATCCTTTCGAGAGGACTCCTGCACCTTTGTTGAATCAGTTGCCACCTGTTAGACCCTTTATCAGCGGAGTGCCACTACCAGAACAAGTTGTGCCACCCTGGAGTTGGGACTCTTCTCATAGTACGTCGTACATTTTCCGTTAATAATTACGCATCTATTATTCATAATATTTTAACATAAATATTTTAACATATGTGGGAGTATGTGAGTACGTAGCGTGAAATAGATTTTATCGGAATTATAACTTAAAAATGTATATTTTTATTTTGACATAATAAAATAATTACTTGGAGATACTTATCTTTTTAAAGATGGAAACAGACGACCGTCATCATCTTACAATAAACCTTTCCTGCCTACGCTAGATTCCACTTCTTATCGTGACAAGGAAAATGCGCATAAATATAATTTAAAACCAGAATCTGAGACGCCTCAAGAGAGTTCGACAATAAAGAAAGATGCTAGTAATCAAGAAACACCTATTAAAGATGATGATATTAAGAATCATACGAGCAATGTTAACGTTGACAAGGATCGAGTCGAATCTATGACAACGGCTAATGACTCAGCTACTCAGAACATCACGAAGAAACCTGAGGTTGAAGAATCCACCAAGCAGCATCATGTTACGAAGTTTCAACCGTCTTTGAAAGAAAACAGAATCAACAATGAGCAGACATTGATACTCGGCGTTGCCACGACAGATTATACTGCGCGACTTCCGGAACTCTCGAAAACGTTGACAACTTCAAACAGTCAAGGTACAAAATTCTCGAAAAACGACGAGAAAGCGTCTACAACTATCAAAGAGGAGAAACTAGCCGAGAAAACTACCATCTCAACCGTTTCAAAAACATCCATGAAGACCTTTTCGACCTTAAACATTGAAACCAGTTCGTCGATCCAAGTGATTGAATCTACATCGACAAAAGCTATTCTTCGACCGTCTGCGACTATTGTGGAGTCAAGCATTGACACTAAGCCGTATGTATATTTGGAACCCAGCAGTGTATCAGATATTGAGTATACCGAACCGATTTCCACTATCTCGACTCCAACGCCTATCGACGGTCTTCCTGCAAGTTATACGAAGAGTTCCACTACGATGGAAAAGAGTGTTGTTCATTCTACGATTTCAACTTTTACAAAAACTACAGGCATGTACACTACTATTATATATGTACTATTTATAGAAAAATATATAATAAGTGTATATAATATTTTTAGTGTTATTTTTATTAATATATACATATTATTTATGTCTCTAATGTATATACAATATATAGATTTTAATATATACAATCTTAAAATAATTATAACAGGATCTACACAACGCTATCGACCACGACCTGGAATTGTCTTGGATGACACTCTGGATTACACGACAGCGCAAGGATTACCAAGTCAGAGACCTTATGTATCTTCGAGACATCCATCACTCGGTGACATTTTTGATGTAACTGTTTCAGCAATTAACGGACCCGGAGGAAGTACTGGTGATTCTTCTATTAATCGTTTATTTTATTTTTCACATCTGAACATTTCAAGTTTGATTAAGTTTTTAGCGATTTTATTTTTGTATACGTTTTTTACTATATATATATATATATATAGTAAAGAATTTTATTTTTTACTAAAATTTATAAACATAAATAATAAATTTTCTTATATGAGGAAATAAATTCTAATTAATCTTTTTTTTTTTTTTTTTTTTTTTTTTATCCTTGAATTCAGGTGGCAATGACGTCATATTAACTTCCGCTGTGGGCGGAGAGGGATTTGTAAGTATTGATGGTAAAAGGACGTATATAAATTTGTTCGACAACACAGATCGAACACTTGAACCGACTCACATACAGCCACATCCAATTAAAACTCAATCGCCACCTATCATTGGTACTGGGTAAGTATTTTGTTCTTTTTCACGAATTTAATACTATTATCAACTAAAAATCTTTCCGGATATACTTAATTATTATTTTGATTGGAATTTTATTTATTATTTTATCTTTTTAACACAAACGTATACTTATTAAAATAATTTTAATTTAATCTTTTGATTTACAAAAAAAATTTATTTTGAAATATTGTTTTTATTTGTCCTATATATTACGAAACAAGTAGCTTAACAAAGATATAATCACTCTTTACTTGCACTTTTTTTTATAATAGCCTCGCTATTCCACAACCTGATGCTCCTGTTGTTACTTCGCGTCCAAATGCACCCAATCGCAGGCAACCATCGTTATATCGAAGACCGACGCAGCCACCTGTCAGAATAGATACTTGCATCGTGGGCGACACGAGTACATGTGACGCAAGTCAACACGAGGCTTGCGCGACCATTCAAGGAGTATCAGCTTGTCAATGCAAGCCAGGATACGCAAGATTACAGCATTCGCTTCCTTGTAAAAGTTAATAAACGATCAAATGTTACGACGTACATATCACGTCATAATCTAAAATTTCTGCAATACTGTTTCCAGGAATTGTTAGTATCGTTGTGTCCATCAGAGTGGACAAATTTTACGAGAAGAAAATCGTGTGGGATGGAGGACTAGCCGATAAGGATTCAGAATTGTATCAGACTCTCGCTTACGAGGCAAACAGAGCTGTAAGTCTGAATTATTGGAGAAAGAATAACAAAACATTTATTATTTCTTTTTCATATAGGTTGAATCTGCTATGTCTATGACGCCATTTTCGGATGAATATATGGGATCGCAAATAAATAATGTTTATCAAGGAGATGTGAGCCAAGGACAAGGTGGAATTTTCGTGAATACAACACTGAAGCTCACGTACGATCCAAGAACGACCAGGCCGAGTTTGGCAGGTGAACTTCAAAGACATCTACTCGGTGTTATACATAGAAGAAATAACAATATTGGAAATAGTGCTTTATACGTGGACAGTCCAGCTGGATCCATATCGAATCTACAAGGTAAGGATTCATTATAATCATCATTCATTATGATCAGAAAAATTTCAATGACTAAAAGTTTGTAATGCAAAAAGAATTATTTAATTTGTAGATTTGGACGAATGCGCTTCGTCGGAGCTGAACGATTGCCACTCCTCTGCCAGTTGTACTAATATCTTCGGTGGTTTCATATGTTCCTGCAGTCCGGGATTGAAGGATCCTCACAAAGATGATCCCAGTGAATCCGGTAGAACATGTTTATCATGTCCTTCAACATATTGCAACAATCGTGGCACCTGCTCTTATCAAGGAGATCAAATGCAATGCGCGTAAGTAAATTAATTTTGCATACATTTATACAGAGAAAAAGGAAAAGAAAGAGAAAGAGTTGCAAATTTTTTTGTAATCTCTAGATGTACTGGAAATTACTACGGAGCGCAGTGTGAAGTTGATGGTGAAGTTTTAGGCGTTGCTATAGGCGCATCCGTGGCTGCTTTAATAATTATAATTCTGACGCTAATCTGTCTCGTTATGTGGAGGTAATTGTTATTAAAATCAAACACAACTTGATGTTTTGATATAAATATATTACTAATGTGTATGTATATCTTACCTAATAAATTATATTATATTATATTTTATATATAATATTGCTAAAGAGATATTGTTATCGGATTCTTATAATATTATATTATATATATCTAATAATATATAAATTTTATTATTTATATACTTATATATTATTTATATATATTTTTTTTGTTATTTATATTATTTATATTGATATTTGATGCTTTCGCGGTGTGTTGTATTAACATGCAAAGATGTTTTTCGGGTTTGAACCGCGTTAGTGTCATTTTA